>JAMZAV010002558.1:0-175517 GCA_024449915.1 Sweltsa coloradensis
GGGGGTTTTTTTTTTTTTTTTTTTTATTGTTTAGTGATTGTGGTTTGGTGATATGAATGATTTTGATGGGATTTTATGTCCCCAATATATTTATATTGAAACCCCGGCCCTTTTTTTTTTTGTTTCGTTTTATTTGGGTTTTAAAAATAAAAAGGGTTTGTGTTTTTTTTAGGGATTTTGTATGTTGGTTTGATGAAAATTGTTATTTTGATTGGTTATTGTTAATAAGATTTGTTATTGAAATGGCTGTTTAATTTTTTTTGTTTAAGAAGTCCCAAAAAAATTTTTTTGTTTTGATTTATTTGATTTTAAATTTTTTTTGTTATTCATTGTATTTTTTTTAAAGAGTAAAAGTTTGTTTTTTAACCCGGGGTTTTTTTATTTTTGTTTTTTGTTATATTGAAAGTCCAAAAAAAAGGCCCTTTTTGTTTATTGATGCTTTTTTTTTTGTTTTGTTATATGAAGGGCAAAAGGGGGGTTTTTTTTTTTGATTGTAAAGTTTTTGTAATTTGTCGGAATTTTTTCTTTTGATTTATTTTCATTGAAAAGTAAAAAAAAGATTTTTTTTTGATTTGTTTGGGATTTTGGGTTTTTGGGTTGTGTAATGGATTTTTGGATTGTGGTTTGTGGGTAATGAATGTTAAAATTAATGGATTTTTTTATTTTTATATTTTGTTATAAATGAATGCAAATAACCTTTTTTGTTCATTTTTTGTTATTGATTTGGGGGGGTTTTGTGGATTTGCTTTGTGTTTTTTTATGATGTGGAATAATGTTTTTTATTGAATGGGATGTTTATTTCCTTGAAATTTGCTTCATTAATGTAACCCAATTTTTTAAATTTTTTTTTTTTGTATCCCGTTTTTAGGGGTTGGGGTTTGTAAAAGTGCATTATGTGGATGTGGGTTTTTTGATGTGCCCCTAAATATTAAAATGAAACCCCGGGATTGTTTTCTTTCCTTGATATTTGTCTTCATTGAAAAGTACACAAAAAAAGGCCCTTTTTTGTTGTTTGTTATGCCGTATTGTAGGGGTTTGGGTTTTAGTGAATTGCATTATGTGGATGGGTTTTTGATGTGGGAAAAAGAATTTTAATATTTAACCCCGGCTTTTTTTTATTTTTTTTAATTTTGTCCAAATAAGCCCGGCCTTTTTTGCATTTTTCCGTTTTTAGGGGTTGTGTTTTAGTGGATTGATTATGGGATTTGTTTTTATTGGGAAAATTTAAATTTTTTAATTTGAATGGGGGTTTTTATTCCCATAAATTTTTTTGAAGTACCAAAAAAAAAAGGTTTGTTTTTGAAAATTTTTGTGATTGTGTTTTGGTGGTTTTTTAAAAGTCATTATGGATGTTTTTTGTTTGGGAAAAATGAATGTAAAAATGGCTTTTATTTTTTATTTGTATCCTGGTTTAAAATAAAAGGGTTTTTTTTTTGATTGTTATGGGATTGTGGTTTTGGTGTGAAATGAATGGGGGAAAAAATTTGGGTTGTTTTTGATTAATTTAAAATATTTTAAAATTGACCTGGTTGTTTTTCCTGTATTAGTTTTTTGTTAAAAATGGTTTTTTGTTGTATTGTTATGGTTTTTGTATGTTTTTGATGATGTTTATTTGGATTTGTTTATATGATGGGAATAAAAATTTGTTTAAAAGAACCATTTTTTTCTTTTCCCTTAATTTTTTTATTAAAAAGGTTTAAAAAAAAAAAAATTTATTTTTGATTGTTTTCTTTTTTTGTGTTTTTGTTTCTTTTTTAATTTTAAAAAAAAAAACTTTTATAAATAATTATTGTAAATTAACCCCCTTTTTTTATTTCTTTTATTCGTCTTTTACTTTAAATATTTAAATTAAATAATTTATTTTTTATTATTTATTTTTAAATTTCCCCAAAAAAAACCTTTTGTTTTTTATTGAATGCCCTTTTAGGTTTTTTGTTTAATTAAATTTTAAATTTTTTTTCTTTTTATAAAAAAAATTTTAATTTAATTTATTTATTTTTTATTAAAGGATATATGAATTAATATGACCTTTTTTGTTTATTTAAAATTTTTAATTGGTTTTTTTTTTTTAAAAATTTTTTTTTTTTATTTTTTTTATTTTTTTTATATTTTTTATTTTTTAGGTGGGGTAATGATATGTAATATTAACCAATGTACTTCCTATTCCTCATAGAAAAGTACAAAAAAAACTTTTTTGTTGTTGTTTGTTATGCTTTTATGTAGGTGTTGGGTTTTAGTAAATGTGCATTATTGGATTGTGGTTATATGATGGGAAAATGAATTGTAATATTCCAGGGGTTGTTTTCTTTTTGATTTAAGTCACAAGAAGAAACCTTTTTTGTTTGTTGTTTTATTTTTTTGTTTTATTGAGGGTTTGGGGTTGTGTAATGTGATTTTTGTATTTTGGTATTGATTTGGAATAATAAAATTTTTATTAACCCAGATTTTTTTTTTTGTATCGTTTTTTTTGTGTAAAAATGACCCTTTTGTGTTTTATGTTTATTGTATTTAGGTTTGGGGTTTTTTGAATGGCATTTTTAATTTTTATATAGTTTATTTGAATAAAAATGGCCTTTTTTTATTTCCTTTTAAAGTTTTTTATGAAAGTCAAAATAAAGGTTTGGTTTTTTATTGTTTTTTTTTTGTATTTGGGGTTTTTTGGATGTTTATTTTGGGTTGGGGGATATGATGTAAAAAAAATATTGAAAATTGAATGGGTTTTTTTCTTTTTTTTTGTTTTATTGAATTTTAAAAAATTTTTTGTTTTTTTTTATTTTTACCTGATTGTATTTTTGTTTGTTTGCATTAAAATTATTTTGGTTTTTTTGTGGGAATTTTATGGTTTTTTTTTTTAAATTAAATGGGTTGTTTTTTTTGATATTCTTCTTGAATTCAAAAAAAAACTTTATTGTTTTAAATTTTAAGCCTTTTTATTGTTTTTTGTTTCTGTAAAAATTTTTTTTTAAAATTTTTAAATAATTATGGAATATTTAAGGGGATTTTTACCCTTTTTTTTTTTACGTTTCCTATCATTAACAAAAAAAAAACATTTTTTGTTGTATTTAATGCCTTTTTCTTTTTTCTGTTCTGTAAATTTTTATTTTTAAATAACTTGTTAGGTGAATAAGATTTGAAATTGAACCTCGGATTTTTTCATTTCTTGAATAAGTTATCTTGAATGTACAAAAAAAAAACCTTTTTTGTTGTATTGTAATGCTTTTTTTGGTTTTTTTTTTTTAATTTTTAATTTTTTTAATTTTTGTTGGGGGAATATGAAGTTTTAAATTCCCGGATTGTTCACTTCCTTTTAATTTACATTGTGTAAAAATAAAAATTTTTTGTTGTATTTTTAAATTTTTTTGGTTTTTTTTTTTGTGAATTTTTAATTTTTTTAAAAACTTGTTGGGGACTTGAATTGTATAAAAATCCATTGGCCTTTTTTGATTGCTTTTTTTGTGGGAAAAAAAAATTTTTTTTTTTAAAATTTTAAATTTTTTTTTTTCCCCAAAATTTTATTTTTTTTAATTACGTTTTAATAAAATAGGGGAAAAAAGGCTTGTTTTTTTTGAATTACCTTCTTTTATGTAAAAAATAAAAAATTTTTTTGTGTTTTTAATTTTATTTTTTTTTTGGCTGAAAATTTTATTTTTTTAATTAGGGTATTTTAGGTAAAATAATTGTTTTGAATGCAGCTGTTTCTTGATATTTTTCCCCAAAAAAAATGTAAAAAAAAAAAACCGGTTTTTTAAGCCCTTTTCTGTGTTTCTTGTTGGAATTTAAATTTTTTTTTTTCTGTGGTGGAATAAATTTTTTAAAAAAATTTACCGGCAGCACTTTTTTGTAATTAATTTAAAGAAATTTTAAAAAAAAAATTTTGGTTTTTTAAATCCTTTTACCGGTTTTGTTATTAAATTTTATTTTTTTAAAAAAATTTTTTTAAAAAAAGAAATTAACCTCGGGATTTTTTCTTTTCTTTATTTTCATTTGAAGCAAAAAAAAAAATGTTTTTTATTTAACCTTTTTTCGTTTTCGGTGTTAAATTTTTACCCAAAAAACAAAAAATTTTTTTAAAAAAAAAAAACGGCAGCCAAGCTCGCCTTCAAAAGTCTTCGGCTGTGAATGCTTGCTGTGCTTAGCCAAGCTTTTTATTCTTTTCTTTTCCCCCCCCCCCTAAACGGGGTTTTGTTTTCGCTTTTGATTGTAAGTACTATCATTTCGCCTGTTTGACGAGCCCAAGCCACGATTTTTGTGGTAAAAAATTTAAATTTTCAAACCCGAAATCATAAAAAAATTCTTGGCCATGAACCAAATTCAATGTCTCCCCACGGAAATCAGTTTATATACCTGAGTGGGTAGACCTTACTCTTTTTTTTTTCAATAACAAACGCGAGCAACCGATCAACATAGCGATTTCAACCTCTTGCTATGATTTTTTTTTGTGATCGCACGCACAAAAACTTTGTTAACATCACTTCAGCCGTATACTCCCCTATTCACCTCACGCACAGTGTCAAATTATAACTCATGGTTAGAAAAGCTAAAGAAAAGTAGGATCATATGGCTACTTTAAAACATGATTGGCAAAGGTCAGTCTTTACAAATACATTTCAATGTAACCCGACCATTACTGAAAGTTAAGACCATGATGTTTTTTATGACTATACACTATTCAAAATATATCAAAGATTACAATATTTCAACTTGTTTCACTGTCCATTAAAAACTGATGAAGGAAGTTGATTACTTTGAAATAAAAATATATATAAGTAAATATCAAAAATATAAATATAGTAATATATGAATAGTCCTAAAAAACTCATGATCTTCAACCTGACCTTCTCTAAAATTGTTTTCACCATTGTAATACTGAAAAAGTTGTTTTGTGTAAGCAGTATACCATTTGTGCTTCTTAAGATTTCATGCGTCAGGGTATGTCAAATTTGTTGTAAATAAAAAAAACGCATCATTGGACTACAAGTAATTTTGCAGTTGAAAAAGAAAACAAACAGTTGGTAAAAGCAAAAATTTCGTAAACAATTTCAGCTAGTGGCTAACCTTTTTCATGATTACGTGTTCCTAAAACGTCGTGAGATTCGAGAGTTGTAGCCACTGCCTTCATTCTTCTGGTTGCCCACTTCAACATGTCGTTTTTACAATCTCACATTGTGAAGTTTACTCTTATTTCATATCATACTAATTATTAACTAAAAGATTTAACTTAGATGGTCCATACACAAGGTAACTAAATAAATGATACCTCAGGATCGTGCTGTACCTTGTACAAAAATCAAAATAAATAAATGTGCAATAGGAGTGCAAAAATCATGCATACTTTTGATACAAAGTTCCGATTTTTTTTTCATTAAACTTTATTTTTAAAAACTCAACTAAACTGGCCCAAATTTAATAGCTACTAGTTTATTTTCTGGCTTCCGCGAATATCAAAATAAGTATAATGCACAATTGACAAAAAGTTGGAATAAAATATGCATAAGTTTTCGACACAAAAATTCAAATTTAGTTCTTTAAATATTTAACCAGTTATTTATGCAGATAGCCCCTTCATTTTTTTTCTCGATTTGTTTTAGTCGGGAAACACTCCCTTAGGTGTAATTGATTATTATTTAACTACAATTCAGAATTAAAAAAGTCGTTAAGAATGGGCTGTGGTTAAGACGCCTGTCCCTGAATGCGGAGATCCGTGGTCCTGATTCCCGTTTGGGGCGGACTTTTTTAATTTCTGAATTGTAGTAAAATACTACCTTCATTTGTTGGCCATAATGAAGTAGCTATTAGTTTTGTATGTTGCTTGTTGCAAAAGTCGTATATAGTTGTGTTATAAGTCGGGATAATTTTGACTAAAATTCGTTATATTTTCGAATTCGGAAATTTTAAAAAAAAAATTAAATTAATTTTATTTTATCACTTGAACTCGCCTAAAACGAAAAAGATGCAAAGTGTTATTTGTCCTTGATTTGGATTCAAATCAAATTAGTTTGTGCAAAAATTATGCAAAAAGAGTGAAAAATTTGGCATTGATTTAAACATGAAAATCCTTTGGTCAATCGAACCCAAATAACGTTGAGACCACCTTTTTTGTATTGCAAAAACAATAAGAAAGTTTACACATTTGAATTCGTTATTTTTACGAAACCATTCATTTGGCTCAGAAAATGAAGTTGTCCTATTTGTTTTGTGCTGCTAATGGAAAAAGTCATTATTTGTTGTGCAAAATTGTGCTCAAAGTGTGGCAAAAATATAGGTAAATATGCCACATAAATTCGTTATTTTACGAAAATCATTACTTGGCTCAGCCAAAAATAAGTTGTAAAGTTTTCTGTGTTTGGCTTATGCAAAAATCGACCTGGTAGTGCGAAATTGTGCAAACAAGGTGAGCAAAAAGGATATAAGTTTTGCACTGAAATTTTCGTGATTTTACGAAAACCATTAACTTGGCTCAGCCAAATGAATCGTCCGTAACTTTTTTGTGTTGCTTTTGCAAAACTCAAAATAGGTTGTGCAAAATGTGCAAAGTGTGCAAAAATATGGCAAGGTTTTGACATGAACATCCATTTGGTTGTTCTAGCATTAACTTGGCTCAGCCAAAAAGAAGTTTCCGTAAACTTTTTTTGTGTTGCTGTGCAAAAATCAAAAGTGTTGTGCTAAGGTGTGCAAAAAGTGTGCAATTATATGGTGATAAGTTTGCACATGAAAGCGTTATTTTTGAAAACCATTTACTTGGCTCAGCCAAATGAGTTGTCGAAACTTTTTTTGTGTGCTTAGACAAAATAAAAATTGGTTGTGCAAAATTGTGGCAAACGGTGCAAAAATATGCGTAGGTTGTTACTGGAATCCATTTTGGTTGTTCTAAGCATTAACTGGCTCAGCCAAAATGAAGTTGCCGTAACTTTTTTTGTTTGCTTGTGCAAAAATCGAAGTTGGTTGTGCAAAATTGTTCAAAAAGTATGCAAAATATGGTATAAGTTTGCACATGAAAATTCGTTATTTGAAAACCATTACTTGGCTCAGCCAAATGGGGAGTTGTCGTAACTTTTTTGTGTGGCTTGTGAAAATTCGAAATCGGTTGTTTGCAAAATTGGTGCAAAAAGTGTTCAAAATATGGCATAGGTTTTGACATGTAATCCATTTTTGGTTGTTCTGGCATTAACTTGGGCTCAGCCAACATGAAGTTGCCGTAACTTTTTGTGTTGCTTGTGCAAAAATCGAAGTTGGGTTGTGGCAAAAATTGTGCATAAAGTGGACAAAAAGTAAGTATAAGTTTGCACATAAAATTCATTATTTTTGAAAACCATTATCCTTGGCCAGCAAAATGAAAGTTGTCGTAACTTTTTTGTGTTGCTTGTGCACAAAGCAAAATAGGTTGTGCAAAATAGTGAAAAAAATGTGCAAAAATATGGCATTAGGTTTTTGACATGAAATCCTTTTGGGTTGTTCTAGCATTAACTTGGCTCAGCCAACTGAAGTTGCCCGTAACTTTTTGTGTTGCTTTTGCAAAATCGAAGTTGGTTGTGGCAAAATTGTGCAAAACGTGTGCAAAAATATGGCATAGGTTTTGACATGAAAATCCATTTTGGTTGTTCAAGCGTTAACTTGGCTCAGCCAAAATGAAGTTGCCGTAACTTTTTTGTGTTCCTTGTGCGAAAATCGAAGTTGGTTGTGCAAAATTGTGCAAAAAGTGTGCAAAATTCACAGCATATCGTACGTCATAATTTCATTGGTGGTTGAGCCAAGTTAATGTTCCCGATAATAACGTTTCTTCGTGTTGATATTATAAAGAGTTAAAAAAAGAACAAGACGTTAAAGTTAACCATTTATTTCAATGAAACCTTTTCCTTTTGTTAGTTGTTAGTCTGAGGTGGGCTTAACAAAGCATCTACAAGAAGTTGCTAACAAGCCAGCATGTAATGATTTATGCTTAGATATGGAACTGAAGTGAACAACTAGCAAGTTGCATGTCTAAAGAGAACTAAAATTAATAAATAATTTCATTTTACTGTGGGCGTTAAATCATTCAAGAACGAAATAATTTTATATTGAATTGAATTTGTAGTGTGTAGACAAAAAAAAATACAAAAAACATACACAACATACAAAACAAATACAGAATCAGACTAAACAGATCTATTCTCTGTGGGCGACGATTAATTGGGTCCACCTTAAGATAGATATTATATAAGTTAACGACAAGCATTCATTGGCTTGTTTTTTTCCATTGATAATTAAATTTGATCGAAGTCAATATCCTCTTACTTTTGTCAACAATATATTACTTAATTAAATCATAGCCCGATCTTTTACTGGAATTGAGTACAAATGTTATTAGGGGTATACTTCGGAAAAGGTCTACAAAGTTTTGACACCATTGTAGAGTATGGTCAACAATAAAAAAGATCATGCCATATCAGGTAAAAGCACAATTTGGAATTCTAGCCCTATGTCTTGCTGTAGTCTTATGGTTAGAGGCTCTGCTTCCAATGCAAAAGGTCCAGGGTTCAATTCCAGCTCTAGGCTGAAATTTTTAACTTCAGTCTGATGTGGAATAAAGTCCATCAGTTCTTGACTTAGGAATGTGTAAACGGTAAACGCTTTTTCAGGCGCGTTGTTAGATGAGCGTAATTTTTTAAATACGAAAAAAGCATAAAATTGCGATTTTCACAAGAAATAATTTTTCGATTACGCTCAGATTTCACACGAATATATAAGTTCATAAAATTATGGTACTGTGAAAAAATCATTACAATCTAATAAAGCATGTAGGTGTTATTAGTCGAAGAAATTTTAAAAATCGAAAAAATCGTATAATTGCGATTATCATGAGAAAAATTTTTTTGATTGCGCTCAAATTTCACAAGAATATTATAATTCATAAAATTAAGGTTCTGTAAAAAAATCATTACAATCGGATAAAGCATGTAGGTGTTATAAGTCTAAGAAATTTTAAAAATAAAAAAATCGTAAAATTGCGATTTTCATGAGAAATAAGTTTTTGATTACGCTCAAATTTCACACTTATAATATTAATTCATAAAATTAAGGTTCTGTGAAAAAATCATTACAATCGGATAAAGCATGTATGTAGGTGTTATAAGTATAAGAAATTTTAAAAATAAAACAATCGTAAAATTGCGATTTTCATGAGAAATAATTTTTCGATTGCGCTAAAAAACGTGGCAGTTCTAAGTTCAGAAATTTTGAAGGCCTCCACAAAATTTAATCGCAATTGGAGTATTCCACAAAATTTAATCGCAATTGGATTATCGATTTAGCTGGAATCGTCCTAACAGACACACAAAAATACAAAAAAAAAGAAAGAAAGAAAAAAAACATTCGGGATTTTTTTCTCCAGTGTAGTGAAATGGAATCTTCACTTCGCTCGCTACGCTCATCCAATTATAAGTTTTTTACGAAGAAGCAATTGTTTATTATGGCCAATTGTTTATTATGGCACTGTCTGAGAATGGAATCGTGTCCACCTTGATTGATCGGTATTTCATACTTAAATAAATATGCCGTTCTCTATAGTGTTGGTAATTGTTCGCTAGTCGATGATGTCGGCGCTTGCAGGGTTGGCTTGGTCTGCTTTAAATTTAATGTCCCCCACTGAAAATCGTTTCTGTAACTCAGTGGGTGGACTTTAAATACTATTGTATTTATTTATACGTAATTTATCTTCAACTATCGAGCAATGTTAACAAACACTTAAATGTTAAATTTTACTTTAGCTTCCATGATAACGAAGCACATTATAGACATCTCACCTGTCAGTCCGTCGCACTGCCGTTCAAGAGGATTCTAATACACACACAGTTCTTACGCCCTCTTTAAAACAAGACCCATTAAAAAAGATTATTTGTTTGATTGAATAGTCTTAAAGATTTTGAAACTATTTTAATTGCGGCTTAAATTATAACAAAACCACATGTTTTGAGGTGAAGTTTTGCTGAAAATCAGGCTCACATAGGTGAACAAAACTTATCAGGACTACAACGATAAACACACATGATTTGATAATTATCTAAAATTGAAACCAAAAGTAACTTATAATAAAAAGATATAAACAAAAAAAATCGCTCATCCATCAACGTGACTGGTAAAGCGTTCGCGATGCAGCCTAGTTTTGTAAACAATAAAACACCCATTGTTATACATTTTTTATTTGAAATACAATTCGCTTGGAATAATGGCCTGACGTGATTGTCTGTAACCTGGCTTCAACTAGAACTCTAAGAGAGAACCGCATTGTAAGCGGGTTCTGGCACTTGCGGTGCTACGTGAGGGTCTTACCAAGTACAGGAACTTACATACAAGCACGCGGGGACGGAACATTCCAGCAAATACTTTTTATTGTAGATTATGGTATTTCTCACGACGTGTTTGCAAAATGTACATCATAATTTCATTTGCCGTGGATGTTCAAAATCAAGAATATCTTGTACTTTTAGAAATAAATATATTTTTATAACGTGTGGCGTTGTTAACAGAGTGAGGGTAAAATTCACATGTACTATTATTATGTGACATATCGAGCGTTGAGGAACAGAACTAAAAGTCAAAACGTGTTCACAAACACTTTCGCTATTTTGTTTTTGACATCTTTGATCCCTAACCACTACCCATAAAACGTTGCTGTGCATCCATTAAACACGTATAATAATTTGTTGGTTATCGCTCACTCGTCGATTGCGTCGGGGCCTACAGGGTTGGCTTGGTCGCTTTGGTTTCATGTCTCCCACTAAAAATCAGTTATAGGCCTATGATATGAGTGGGTAGACTCTAAATATGAATTTATTTATTTATTTATTTATTTATTTATTTATTTATTTATTTATTTATTTATTTATTTATTTATTTATACGTACATATCTTGATTTAGGGATTGTATTTAAAATGAAAAAACGTATACACACATTGTTTCAACACCTTATTATTTCCAATACGTTGGTTACACCTTTGTTTCAACACAATAGTCCATTGCATTATGGGAATTTGGGTATAAATGTTGGGGCAAATGTTGACCTACAAAGCCTATTAATAATAAATAGGCCTAAGCCTATCTAGAAAATGTCCATACTATAATATCACAATTGTTAGAAAAATGATACGGTACTACTGGTAACTAGAATCCAGTTAATTTCAATGGAATAAAAAGTGGCTAGTATTTAAATTAGTAAAAGCATTGATGGTAAAATTACAAAAATGTATACCAACTCCATTCTTATTCTTATATATTAGTCACTCAACGATATTATATTCCCTGTGCATGTGGATCCTTTGTTCCTTTTCAGGTTATAAATAAACTGTTAAAATAATAAATTTACCAATGTCACATTTGCTAGTCTTGTATTCTCATGCAATACCGTAATTATTTTTCATTGAAACCTGCCCAGGGTGATTACCATGCAAGTAGGCCGGCACAGGAGGGAAATATGTTACTAGACAAGTGCAAAGAGGGAGTTTCAAAGATGAAACCCACCCATGACCCTCCCAACTTTGAAACGAAGAAACACGATTTAGGCCTACCGCGATAATAAAACTCTCAAATTTGTTTCCATTGGTGGGACGAGCCTACGTTGTAGCAGAATATATATCCAACGGCCTATGTCTCGGCATTTTTAAGTATTTGTTTATTTTTAAAGACCAATCAAGAACAGAGCAAGCTCCATAAGTAGTCATTGGATTACAAATTAATTAAATAACATGACAAAATACATGATATCATAAACCAAAAAATCTGAGTAGGTCTAGTATTGCAGTACAAGAATTACAAAAGAATTTAAAAAACAAACAAACAGAAGAACATAATTTTCCAGTGAATATTTTGGGAAATGGAATTGCCATCGGCTATATCCATCCCTGTTGAAAGCACTTTTTATAATGATCACGCTTGTAGTAGATTTTTCACAACTGCCCCTTCACTACAAAATAATTTAGCGTATCAAAGCTAGGTCTTGAAAGCTCTCTTATTAACATTTTTAGAGCACAAAACTAGTTCTGAAGTATTCACCATTGATGTGTGTTTAATATCTATGGTATTCACAAACAATGTATCTATAAGTAATATGGATATTGGATATGGCTGTTTTTTCTAGTAAGACATTTGGATTCCGCCCGCGTCCACGTCCTTTTTGGATAAAGGTTTTCTGGTTTTTGCACTACACAACGATAGTATTTTGGCATTGCATTCAGTCCCGTATTTTTTCTGTCGAAACGCTCAGAAATCACTCTAAAAACCCTGTTTTAAAAAACTTCGCCTGCGGCGCTGTGGTTGGGGACTCGCCCCCAAACCCCCCTGCTTTTTTTGCCTCAAATCACTTGTCCAGCAAACTTCACTTTGAAAGATGGTACCCTACCCACGACCTCGCCCTCCCCACCGAGGAAGGAGATCGTCAACCGTCCACCCACTTATTATTTGAGAAATTAACCACTGACCACCTAACATGTTTATAGGTAGATCAATCTCACAGTAGGCCTACGGTGTGCGTGCAGGATGGTATAGCGAGTTTAACTTTTGTGCTAAAGTACGTCGGTTAAAGGTTTTGTGTTTTTTTTTCACGTCCACTATATTGCATATTTACCTAATTTTAAATAATAGTTAATAATTATTAATTCCTTATTGATTGCACAGCAAACATGGGTTACTTGGTAAGACCACGCTTCCAATCACGTGACACGCACAACTACTTTTATCGACCGTATAGGTCACCCATCAAGGCCTAACGAACGACTATAAAAGCAAAGTGGCTGATGACATCTGGTGAGCGAAGCGCGAACCCGCCGGAGTAAAATTAAATTTTTAAATTTTTATCGTGGGAAACCTGTTATAGGGTGCAATTAGCCCCTCTTCGGGTGAACTAGGTATGTGCGGATAGGAAATTGTGAAGGGATGTCCGAGGGCTGTTTTAAGAGGATTCAATCCCTTGCATTCGCCTTAACGACTGAGGAAAACCTCGGAAAAAAACTTCAGTCAGGATTGCCGGTCTCTACGGGATTCGAACCCGAAACCTCCCGAATCAGAGTCACGCGCTTAGCGCTCGAGCCAACACTGTCGGTCCGCCGGAGTAGCATTGTGTTGCGATATAGTCGCTTATAAGAATGTTTTCCTATGGCACTTGCAATGGATCACGACTGAAGTAAACACTCAAAAAAGACAAAACCACACCACCTATTTATGAAATTGAGTTTGTAAGTCTAGAGGAATATCTGTAGCCACATCGTATACAGCCTAGCTAGATAGAAAAATATTGATGAAAATAAGCGTGAAAGTTGGAACATTATTTTGAAGTAACCCGGAGTAGGGTAGGATGTGTTCGTCGGTTTAATCTGGGAAAAAGTATTGTAGGAGACGGTTAAATAGTGTAAGATTATATTAAAACTATGAATGAAATAAAATTGTAAGATTGTTAAAAACATGGGATGATAGAGCATCAGCTTGTTATGAGTTCGTTCATTTCTAGGCTTAAAAGTGGGCGTGTGTGTATACACAGCACTCGAGTAATTAGTTTGATATTTTCGAGCCTGCTCCGCAACTTATTTAATAATATAAACTAACTTTGGTCAATACCAATAATGTTTAGCCCATGGAGGAAATATTCTGATAAAAAATTGAATTACGAAATTGTTTCCCAGATAGATCTAGGCGTTCCATAGGAGTTTGATAGGAGGGCCTAGGCCCTAGCTGCGAGTTTCCGAGTTTAGCACCACCAACGATTTATGTTACGGAATCAGCTTTTTCCGCATACATGGGTTAACGAACTGGTTGTAGGTCTAGTCTATTAAAATTACACGGATGCAAGTAAAATAATTTCCTGTAATTTTGTCACACATGGCCCGGAACTATCTGGTTTTTGGATGAGCGTAGCGAGCGAAGCGAAGATTCCATTTCACTACACTGGAGAAAAAAATCCGGAATGTTTTTTTTTTCTTTTTTTTTGTATTTTTGTGTGTCTGTGAACACGATTCCGGCTAAACCAATACTCCAATTGCAATGAAATTTTATGGAGGTCTATGAAATCTCTGAACGAAGAACTGCACGGAGGGAAAAATCGATCGAAAAATTATTTCTCATGAAAATCGCAATTTTACGATTTTTTTCGATTTTTAAAAAAATTTCTTCGACTTATAACATCTACATGCTTTATCTGATTGTAACGATTTTTTCACAGAACCTTAATTTTATGAATTTATATATTCGTGTGAAATTTGAGCGCAATCGAAAAATTATTTCTTATGAAAATCGCAATTTTACGATTTTTTTCAATTTTTAACATTTCTTCGACGAATAAAACCTACATGCTTTATCCGATTGTAATGATTTTTTCACAGAACTTTAATTTTATGAATTAATATATTCGTGTGAAATTTGAGCGTAATCGAAAAATTATCTATTAAAAAAATCGCAATTTTACGCTTTTTTCGTTTAAAAAAAATTACGCTCATCCATCAACGCGGCGGGACTTAAGCGTTTTCCTAGTGTAGGAAATCAAATCGGGACCGATTGGGAAAGTAGGCCTAAAGGAAAAGGGATTTAAATAGTTTAATGAGTTGCGGGATGATTTTGAACATCACAACAGGCTAACTAATGACATAACATTAATTTACAACCCAATCATCTATTACAACAATCACCAACGATTGATTATTGAGCATTCAAATCGTCAGTTTATACCCTGCTGCTTGGGGAAGGACTCATTAGCTGAGTTCCAGAATTCATCCGATTACTAATCCGAGTCAGCCAAGTGTTCCAAAGTTCATCTCAGATTGCAATCCAAGTGTCTCGGAAATAAGCCAAAACAAATCCAACCCTCATCCGACTCATCCGATCCGCAAGGAGATGACTGGGATTAGATTACTTGTTTTAGCGGGAAAATCGAAGTGAGTGCAATATAGTGGATATTTATTATGCTCGAATTTGAAGGCATTACTTACACGTTATCCGTGTCACATGATACGGCCACAATAATGCAAAATGCTGAGTAATTAATTATACTTCAACAAGTTTGAATAGAAAAATTAGACCTAGGCCTAGCCTACTCCTAGGTCAAGGGTGTGATCCGGTTTTTAGGTTATGTCTACCCCTTTGGGTTGAAAGCTTTTACGTGTAGGCCTAGCCTATAGTTCCTAGCACTAAACTTGATACAATAACTTATTTTAGCCTGATTTTTTTCCAGATCCAGAATTTGCTTTCAAATTTATAAAGGGATAACAAGCCAAGGAGCTAGCTAGGCCTACAGCACGATCCACTCGAGCAGGAGGATCGAGCGAAGAGGCTAGCCCTAGGCCTAGGTCTAAGCATACACCTCTGAATAGCCAGTCATGGATATACAAGCGCGTTTGCTATTTTAGTTGCTGTTTATTCACTAATAGGCCTCAATCTTTGGCCTTAGTTCAGTATCTATTTACCACAGACATCAGATCATACTAATTTTTATGTCAGTTTCAGACTGAAATGAGACATTTATTGGTCTAGAATGATCACCATTTTGCTCAATATGCATACACATGCCTACAACTGATTTGTATTTGCCGCCATAGTTGTAATCTAACTGTCCCAATATTTTTCTGACATCCAACGTATCCTGACGTCACAATAGGGTATCCGGGATTACTCACGAGATGAATTCTGGAACTCAGCTCTTCTAATGCTACTCCGGCCGGCCATGATGCACGTTACGCCCACCGACAGTGCTGCCCCTGGATTCCACTTTAAACGCCTATTGTCAATGAATCAGTTCCGATGACTTTTCGTATTTCAAAATTGCCGCTCGCTCACAGCCTGCTGAACGTTTTTCCGATTGCGGCGCTATGCTTTAGAAGGCTCCCGCTTCAGAAAGTAGGCCGCACACTGATATTACCTCCACTATAGTGTCTCGGGGGCGCCGGTAGAATGCGCTGCAACGCAAGGTCAATTTTACGTGCCTTATGTGCCTTATGTACCCTAATTAAACTGAAATCTGGTTTTTGTCAGCTATATAAGGTGAATCATCTAGCACTACGTATTTTTAAATATACTTTCATATTCGTACGTGTAACTTATCAATCTCTATGAACAATTAACTGAGTTAGCTCCCACGTTTACTCCCGTTGTACTGTTTGATGACTTCCAGTAATTTGCCAGTTTTGTTTGCCTGAGGCCGTGTATTCTAAACGCTCCGAAACTTATCCATCCATTACTTGAAATGGACGATTCTAGTGGCGTTTGCATACTCGTTAATTGCACTTTCTTAGGCTCTTACCGAGCCTAACCAGGCAGGGGACCGCGGCCAGTGAAGGCAGGTGGCCCCCAGAGGACCGCGACCAGGGAAGGTAGGTGGTCCCCGCCCCCCTGAAGGGGGGCAAAAAAAAAAAAACATTTTAACTCAGCTTTCGAGCACTCCTTGCTGCAAGTTCTCAGAAATTAAGAACGATTTTGTCATTTTGTAATTTAATAAGTATATTCAAAGTAAGTAACTCAGGATATAGTCCAGTTGAATGGTTTTATAAGTAGTACTGGTATTTAAGTAATTTTTCTACCTGAGGATGACAGTATAGGCCTACCCGGTTGACCCGAATCATTTGTAAGGACTAAAAGACTAAGACCGGTCCTCACTTACGTGTCCTTAGTGTGGTGAACTGTGAAGCTACAAATCTTTCAAGACAAATTAGCGACAATCATCACTGGCGTTCCCCGTTGTACCGGAATGTCCGACGTTCATGCAGACTGTGGACTAGAAACACAATACCGATATGATTACCTAAATAGGGGCGAGTTGTGCCTGGGCAGGTTTCCTACGAATAGTGTATTGTATTTGTATATATTTACAATTGCTTTAGATAGCTGCATTAGGGTAAAACACTCAGAATTTACATATTATTTGACACTCTTCAGATGACAAAATATATTTGAAAGTATTTGAGTGAAAAATAAGCAGTGTTGTGAAATTTACTTTGTTAAAGTAATTCAATTACAGTTACAGTTACATTACTCCATAACATTTCTTAAAATTACAATAATTGCTGATAGCATGACGAAAAGAAAATGTTTAGTTAAAATAATAGTCCATTGCATTATGGGAATATGGATATAAAATTTGTGTATAAAAATTCCTAATTTTAAAAAAGTTCATTTTCTCCTACTTTTTGCTTATATTTCATGTTCATATTCATTTTTATGACATGCAATAGTATCTCACACATTTCTTTTGGTGTGGGCTCTGATTAAAAGCATTGCCAAGGTTATTGGGTCAGTCGTGAAAAGGTCAACTATGCTTGAAAATGTTGAGTTGGTACTCTAAAGAAAGGGATTTTCAGGAAGGAATAACAACGGTTTTGGCGTGGCGTCACATCGTGTCAATGGCATTGCAATACAATGTGAACCACCACCTTCAGAACGCAAGATGTGGTCAAAGCACCATTTCCCTACAAGAAGGCACGTACATTGCAGGACACAGATCTGGACCTCATCAATGCTACGCCAATTCCGAACCTGAATACGATAGTTAGAAAAGAGGCGATGGTGAAAGACTATTTGTTGTGTTATTTGCGACAGTTGGATAATCAGCGACTTGTAACAAGCTGGTCCGAGTTCAATATATTAAAGCACAACAACAACGTCATCCTGCAAGACAGAGTAAGCTATCTGCCAACAGGTCATGCGCCACCAATGCAACTTTCTACTGTGAGGCAATTTCTTGACATTTCTTCACAAATTATGCACCAACTCAATTTGTCATCGATTGTGTGTGTGTGTGTGCGTTTGACCAGATCAGGCATTGTATTACAAAGCTGCTGAGATTCTCCGGAAAACTACGTCAACAACAGCTATACAGAGAATTGTGATATGTCTTGGCATATTCCATACGATATGCATGTACCTGTTGATATTATAGGCAATCGTTTAATCGTGCAGGACTTAATGATAATGCCGTTGATTCTGGGCGTTTTGCATGGTAAACAATACAACAGAACAGAGCCATACGTTTGCACAACAAAACTGTCTACGAAGCAATAAGCACTTCACCGACTTTCATACCAAGCGTTTCTTGAGTGGCCCCCTTGTCTTTCTCGTCGTTCGCCGATGCCGTCTGTCGTGGACCACTTGGACGAAGCGCTAACACAGGAAACGTTACAGGTTTTCTTCCCTGCAGAAGAACTTCAATTTGTTCGAAGAGTATCTGGACTTTCTTAGACATGGAAACCACAGTCTGTCGGCATTCTGGACTTCATACCTAGATATGGTCGGTGTGTTGCGATTGCTCAGAAGTAACCGATAAGGTAATTGGACGATGCATTTGTCTGCAATTTGTGAAGTATTTCCGACTTGCAGTTATTGACTAGTTTATCTAACTATAAAATTTGTTATTTATTCAAAGGGTTATAGTTAAAATAGTATGATTGTCCAAACAATTTATCTGAAAATTCATTCCTTTTCATCATATCAACTCGACATGTTCGAACTTTTTTAAGAATATTTAAACTTTTCACGAATGAACCATGACTTGCAATGCTTTTAATCAGAGCCCACATCCAAATACATGTGTGAGATACTATTGCATGTCATAAAAATGAATACGAACATGAAAAGTAAGCAAAACGTAGAAGAAAATCAAAATGTAATTTTTTTATTTGCAATTTTGTGACCAAGTTTTGGGTCACAAAAGTTAAAATGTCAAGTTTCAGACTATCTAGTTTGAAGGTTAACGTTGATTTATTACGAGCATGACCAATATGATAATATCACATTTGTTATAACAGTCCATCTGAAAATTCCTTCTTTAGAGTACCAGCTCGATATTTTCAACTTTCTTCGAAATCTACTAAAATTAAAAAGAAAAAATTGCAACCTTGAGAAATTAATTTATCAAATTAGTTGTATTTTGCCCTTTGACCTTGAATATTGGGTAGAAAGCTGGCGCGGCTGCTGGTCTATCATGAATATTCGAGAACTTTCTAGTAGATCAACATTTGCCCCAAATTTTATACCCATATTTCAATAATGTAATGGACTATAAAGTAGGGGTATGTAATTGTATTACCATTTCATGTTTTGTTGATATTTTGTCTCAATGCATATTAGATGAGGATAAACATAATCAAATTTTGACATTTTGATAAACAGTGATTACAACGATTGTCGAAATACGCAAAGTGGTAAAATATAATGTCCTCGTGGGACAAATCAATAACAGGAACCATATTATAGGAAGTGCAGAATATGTCTTAAGTCATATGTGACCAGCACATGAATAAAATATACATCTAAGACGGAAACAAACAAAACTGTGCATTCAGTCAAGAAGACAATAGGAAAAAGTTTTGCATACAACTGATGAAATAAAAATGAAATATCGTAGAACATGTGAAAAATGGAGTTCGACATGTGGCTCTATTTTACAGTTGAGGGAAAACCAGTGATCCAGACAAATCGCTATTAAACACTTTCAGCTGAACACGGCTACAGCTTCCAGGAGTACTGTCAAACGGTAGATATACTAAATAGAGGCAAACAAGAAATGTTGTAAAGAGATATGTTGTGTTGTGTAGTGTAAAAATAAATCACAGTATCAAAAGCGCTATACACGAACGAAATGCAAAGGGAAACTTTTCTTGGAAGTAATAAAACAGATTTGCAATTTGCACATAGTTTAAGTGTTTGTATCGCAGAACTGTATGAATGATATCAGAACATGGAGGAAATGAAATATGTTTAAATATTGGAGACGACGTTTTCCAAGACGCCACTTTACCCTCTGCAGCAGTCGCGTGTTATTGAGATGTGCTACACAACTGTTCTATCATGTTCTCATTCAGGTTCAATGACTACCAATCACTAGTGAGACAATTGAAGGAGAAGTTTGCCTCCTCTCAAAACTGAGCAATTTCTTTCGTCTGGAAAACAGTGGGATCAGAGAGAACGTTTCGTGCTAGCTTTCAGATGCCATCTGGTGAAAGAGGTGTTAGAAGCCAATAGTCTAATATAGGCAACCCTTCACATTTTTATTAAGATAAATGTTGGATAAAAGAAACGGAAGGTCTGTATAACAAGTCAAAAGATTCGCGAGGGTGGCGTTTGCTCTCATGTAGTTTTTGTATTGTTTTTGATTGATGGTCTCATAAAACAGCTCCTTTGTAAATACACATTGCGGTTGGTATGAATGGTTATCATGTAACGGGTTAAGAGATGAGAGAATACTTTGCTTAAAACCAACGCAACATCTAAATACACGAGATAAAACTTAACTTAAGACATTTCCTACGCAAAACGCGGTGTCTCCCACTGGCTAATGGGTTTCACCGTCATAATTTAATTTTAACTCCCTAATCAATTTACGCTCACACAAAACTTGTATTCGCATCAAACAACACTCTTACCCTAAAAAACGTATATTGTGTACAAAAATTCTTTTTAACTTGTTTTAATTTATATTGTTAAATAAATACTTGGTAATTAAATTTGAATTAATGGCTTTATTTTTTGTTCTCATTAGAAAGATTCCCAGGGACGATTATATGTGCCTCTTCAGGTGTCTATGTACTTTGGAGTTGGGGTAATTGCAAAGGGAATGTCCAATGGCGGAGAACGAGGACTCCAACCCTTGCATTCGCATCAACGACTAAGTTAACCATTTTTAAAACTTCAGTCAGGATTGTCGGTGGTGAGATTCGAACCTGTGATCTCCCGAATCATAATCTGGCGCTTACGCTTGAGCTACGTATATATCGGTAATTTATATCCTTAAATTCGTTAAAATTATTTTTGACCACTATATTTCAGTTGATGGTCTGAAGCGATTGACATGTATGCACTAGAGAGCAATAAACACTTGAAATTGATGATTTAGCATTTAATTGATAATAATGCTATTTCAAGCTAATTGTTTAAAATATCAAGAACTTCATTATTGATAGCAGGCAAATACTTCTCGATTTGATTAGTCGGAAATACTCCCGGAAGGCGGGATTGACAATATTTAATACCGACAACAACTTTAAAACTCAAGCTCGATCAGTAATTGACATTGTATACAAGCACGGGTAGGGGAGTAACCAAAAGACCGAAAGAGGAAGCAAAGCTTACCATCATTATTCCGACTTTTTCCAGCCTTCACTAATGGGGGAGGTACGAGTATAAATATAAAAACTTTATGGGGGGAATTGTTCCGCCCTCTAACCCCTAGGGTCACCAAAAACATTCTGTATCGGCCTTGTTGAAGGGCAAAAGAACTAAATATCAATCGGGAGCCTTGTTCGGCTTTTATCTTGAGATTTGACATACGCACAGACGGACGGACAGAAAAATGATGCATGCTGTGCCCCTAAAATATAAGAAACAAATTAACATGAATTTCAAAGGTTTACTATATATTATCGTTAGTATATTTAAATAAGAACAAAGCACACATAAGACTGAATGTAGACCTACTTGTAAGAATTAGTAGTAGTTGGGAGTTGTTACGGTCAAGTGGTCGAGTAGTCCGTACTCACGAGAACGATTGCCCGGAGGTTGGCCTAGTTAGAGAGCTCTTAGGGACGTATATTTTTCTCCAATACGGCTAATGGTGCCTAGTGACTTCACTCCAAGTGCTGGAAAACTTGTTCGACCACTAGAGTGAAAGAAATTTCCGGATCAAGTGGTCACATCGAATCGAACCCACTAACTTCCGATTCCACAAAATATACCGTTTCTTACCAGTGTCGTTTGCAGACGAACGTGTTCTAGCTGGCAAAGAATAGTTGAGAAACGGTTTAACTTCGATAGTGTAATGTCTGAGAAGTACCGGCGACGTTCAGAATATTTCAAACTATTTTAAATGATCGTTCTCATGTGTTCAATAAAAATAAAATATGAATAAAATAGTTTGCACCGTCCAAACGAAAACAAAAAAATAAATTGAAACCAAGAGATGTGAGATACGTGATCTAAAAACCTTATCGTTTTGGACTCGGAACTAGTTGTTAACTTTGTCAATGAGAGAAAATCATTGGTATGAGAAGCTCATCTCTAATAAATAGAAACGGGGTTTCCTTTGTGCGACGACGATGTCTTCAGTCTTTGATGTTTGATTCGTCGGGATATTGGTAACTTAAGACTAGAACAAGGGTGCCCAGACATTTTCAAACCCTCACCTTACCGGGACAAATGTGATAACAGATCGGACGCCCCAAAAAATAAATGGTTAATTTCAGTTTGTGTCTACTAGTAAATCTATATGGTATAGAATGCCCAATCAGCATTTCTTAGAATACATTTAGTATTGAATGCATAGTTGTCTATTGATACAATACTGTATTAAATGCAAATGTGGACATGTCCCATCCACAACTAACAAGTGACTGAACATATCCTACCATGACTTAAAAAAATCAATTTTATTGTAGAGATGTCAACAATACAACAAACCAGTTTGTTGATATTTTATTGCCTACGTTTTAGATCACAACTGCGTATTATTTTTCGATGCTCGATTGTACAATAGTAATAATAATTTTTGTGGGAAGCCTGCCCAGGGTGCAATTTATGCTCCTCTTCACTTGTCTAACTAGGTATGTTGCGGATAATTGTGAAGGGATGTCCGAGGGCTGTTTAAGAGGACTCATCCCTTGCATTCGCATTAACGACTGAGGAAAACCTAGGAAAAAAACTTCAGTCAGGATTGCCGGTCTCGACGGGATTTGAATTGAACCCGGGAATCCTTTCCGAATCAGAGTCACGCGCTTAACGCTCGAGCCAACACTGTGAATGTACTATATGAAAGGGAAACTTGCATAAGGCAGATGTGAACTTTTAGTTAAATTATTGTTGGACGGTTGATTACGCTAGGAAAATAATTTAATATACAAAGAACACATCATTTGTATATGCGTTTTGTGGCCATTGACAAATCTGTGACCATATGAAAACATCTCTAAAAATCTATAGAACATTTAAAACTAAGAAGTGAAAATAATGATATTAATGGAAAATTCGAATGAAATCCAGTGTTTTAATCACCGAGAATCAATGTGTATTATTGTTAATTGTTTATTTACGGGGAGCAACACGCAATTTTAATGCAGCCTCATGCATATATTTTCATTATGAAAACTAATAAATTTGTTGCATATTAATGAAGTCTATTTAGAAACTCATTCAAATTAGCTCGGAAGGTAGAGTGTCATACGATTATAAATAAATGTGTATAATAAACAATCCACGAACCACATACAGTTTGAATATCTGCGTGGCCGGCACAGATAGGTCAAAAGAGGAACAAGAAACGTTACTATTTTGGACATACCCGTAACCGGACTTGTTTATCTCGTCTTTTCGAAACAGCTTCCAGGGCCCGCATGCAACAAAAGCGTTGCTGCATTGTGTTAAAAATCTCTAAAACTGTACCTTAATTAGTGTACGATGATAGTAACTATAGCGTATTATATCGGGAATAGAATATTAAATCATGATCGCCAGTCGTGATAGTAAAAATTGTTACAACATATCTGTTGATATTCCAAAACCGTTCATGGGTTATATTAGCAAACAATTGTATATCAGTAAGCTATTAAAAATATAGATCCAGAGATAATTGCCATAGGAATTATTTTAAATACCTAATCATGTCATTAAACACTCTATTAAAACGTTTGAGCATAAATATAACAAGAGTTCAAGTGCGATAGCGAATGATGAATACAAAGTAATGAAATTGAGGATGTAACTCATATAATAATAATACTAAAGCTTTTGCGATCGTAATTTATAGTTATGTTGAAGAATTATATAGCGTAAGGATTTATTGAAACCTTCTTTTCTACGTCAAGTTGTCGAAGGTTATAAAATGCTTGCAATAATTGTGATGATAATAATGATAATGATATGATAATCACAATTATTGTGTGCGCATTAAAAGCGGTGGAGGAGTCGGGTCATACATGTTAGAATTTTGGGCTTACCCCCAGGGTCACGAAAAAATATATCATCCTTGTTGAAAGGCAACGCTGACCGTTCTCCAATGAAAAACGCATATCAATCGGATGCCGTGTTCGGTTTTTGGACAGACAGACGGACCGACAGAAAAGGGATGCTCATACATGAGAGCTTCTCATCCTAATATAAGGGAGAATTAAGGTTTATTTAAGGTTATTAAAAACCTTTTGATACCTTAACTACACACCACACAATAAAATTAAAGATTACGGGATTTAATTTATTTTGGAAAAGAGTAAAGGCTAACAGCTTATTTTGTATGTGTAACTGATACCGCAAATCAAAAACTCTAGTTGTAACGAGTCACGACTAAATAGATATATTGAGGCAGATTTGAGATCTACAATACAAAATATAATAATACATTCTGACCATTCATTGTTGTGTTATAAGTTCAAACAGGAACACGTTCGCAATGTTTCTGGCTTATCTAAAATAAATAATTATTGTATGATTGATTATATATAATTAATCTGGCATATGACCGATGTTCAGATCCGTTTTGTTGCAATACTATGCAGGGCTTTGTGTAGATCAAAAAGTTTCCTGTTAGAAGGACGGTTCGTGCATCCCTGTGCCAATTTCATAAAAAAAAAACACAAAAATATCACTCTTCGTAGGAATTCATTTCTACACCAAACATTTAACTTTATTATTCTGATTTTCAATAAATAAAAAATAAAGTCATTTTATAATAGGGAATGCTTTGAGTGTTCAGGATGAGTTGTCGAGTAACAGTGGCATAGCTGACCTATTGCCAGAATCACCAACTTAACTGATACAGGTTTGAGACAATGCCAATAACAATGATTGGGGCAGCCAAATCCATGACTAGATAAATTATTCTTATCATAATAATGATATGTAATAATTTCTGCGTGAAGACATAAGCAGTCAAATCTTTATACACATTTTCATAATTTTGTCGTAATCACAGTGTAAGGATTATCAACGATGGTGGATTATTTAAAATTAATTTGTATTAGTCTGACCTGCCTACTATATTCTTGACGTCACATTTTCGTTTTACTTTATGCTGGAAGTTGTATTATTGTTGCATTTAAAAACCGTGCATTGGACGGTTACGTGTTCTTTAAAGTGAGTTTAGTATAGAGGTGATTTGTGATGTGGCTTCGTGCGATCAACTGTGCACAATTCATAGCATTTTGACCCACGGGGAAGTTTTAGTATTCAAAAAACGAGGCGAGCTTCTGCTTTCGACAGCTATGTGAGTTATAAATATTATCCACATTCTATTGAAGATTGCCTTTAGCTGTATGGGTGCTATCTTTCATTCACTCTCATTGAGCCATTGACAGGATAAATACATTTGCGTTTAGGGATTCACTCGTCTAAAGTGCGATGAGAAATGCAAACCTCACAGCGCCATTTGGACGGTATCTTTTAAAATGTTAGGGGGATATAACATAGAAGGGGAAAAATCTAGACCTTAACCCGTGAACTAAAAGACGAGCAAAAGTTTGAGATTCACATGAAATCTAGTTTTAAATTTTCAACAGAAAATGAAAAGCGTTGACTTGAAAGGTATAAGAGATTGATTAAATAAAGAGAAAAAAATTAAATCGCATTTAAAGTCTACCCAGTCAGTCATGTAACAAATTTTCAGTGGGGGACAGTTGATTTAATCTAGAGTGAGGAAGGATTGGCGATTCAAAACTAGTTAAACCATATTACCACAGTTTCTTAGAAAATTAAAATATTGAACTTGATTTTAGAATGAGTGGACTATTATGCGTCCAATAATATCAATTAGTACAATGTGACGCCGCGAGCACTTTCTGATTTTTTTATTCAGCTTTATAGTGCTACATTTTAATTCAATTTTAGCAGAAAAGCCAAAGAAGAAATAGTTGTTGTTTAGTGGTGGTACTAAACATAACTAGGAAAATGCTAAAGTCCCGTCGCGTTGTTGAGCGAGCACCGGTACGTGCAACACGACCCGAGTACGACATTCCCATAATGTTTCATACCAATAAGTCTTTAAGGTCTTGACCGATTAGCTGAAATTTGTAAATAGGAGAGAATGTTGTACTTATTGACCCTGCAAAATTTATAACGATCGAAAACATTTTGTTTTTTTATTTTTTGATTTATTTTTTATTTTATAACAACAATCGGATTTGTTCAAAACAATATACAGCAACCCGCATAGGTGGTATGTACATGTTTGCAACATTTCAGGTCGATCGGAGAAACAGTGCGACCTGTTACGAACAGTTACAGAAAAAAACCAGACATTCGAGCCATAAGTCAAGTGGAGACGCTCGCTACGCTCGTTCAATAATTTGGGACATGAACTGAAATTAC
Source organism: Sweltsa coloradensis (assembly GCA_024449915.1). Lineage (NCBI taxonomy): Eukaryota > Metazoa > Arthropoda > Insecta > Plecoptera > Chloroperlidae > Sweltsa > Sweltsa coloradensis. The sequence continues at coordinate 26,291 of JAMZAV010002558.1, forward strand.
ATTTTTTTAACATTTATATTTGAATTTCTGGTGGCAAAACGTATAATTTTGTCAACAATCTAACGCTTTACTTCAGACATTTTATTATGTTAGTTTTACGCCATCTCAAGTTGATGACATGCCTCGTAACTTTACGGAGAACATGTCCTCGGAATTGCTGAATTTTATCGCGCACGTTTGTTGAATTCTTTCGTTTTGTACGTTACTACAAAAACACGTGTCCAAAGCATGTCCACTTCACAGCTTTACATTTTCATATTTCCATTTTTTACTTCTTTAGTGTCATCTTTTTCTGACGACAAAAGTTAGATTGCCAATGTTGTGTTGAAGATAACAGCTTTTTCTTTCCCGTAATTATATTATATAATTTTTAATCTTAAAATGTGACGGATGCAAATAAATCTCGGTTTGGTTTACACCAATAAATCCATCACAAAAAAGTGAAAAGAATTTTAACTTAATTTCCATCTCCCCAGTGTTACATTTTGCTGGAAATGTGTTAATTTGACAACGAAACAATATTTTTGTCTTCAACCAAATACAATATAAATCACTCAATAGCTGTAGGCTATATTTCCGAAAATCTTAATGATTTTTTTTTTAATCCTACAAGAATCTAAGTATGACAACAGCAACAACAACCGTTAACACTTCAATTTACTACTTCGCAAATGCTCAAATTGTTGTAGAACTGTTGTGTGAAGACTGCTATGAAAAACATTCTAAAAAACTTACATATTTACTTCAATAGAAGAAACATTTGAGAGTGATTATATTCGACATACACAAAATATATCCTTGCATTGAATGTCCTGAGCGGTGTGAGCTAAAACCTACCAGATTCAAGACGCAAAACATCTATTATACAACAAAGAGTTAGTCACTAATTTTACTAATTTGTAATTAAATGTTTGCGAATATAACTTGAGAAACAGTGACAAAATGTCTTCTTGAGCTCGTGGTTAGTGGAGGTGGGAGAATATAGTGGTCTCTTGCAAGCATGCAGATAGGAAAGTTTCGTTGTTTGGCTGAGAGGGGGATAAGAGTGGTTGGAGTGGGGGGGGGGGGGCGACGCCAACTGGCGCGCACAGAAGAAACGAAATCTTGTTTGCTACTTTAATGGAGTTTTCATCATGTCTCCTTGATAGCGATCTTTCAGAAGTTAACTCCCCTCTCTCTTGCGCTTGTGAGATTAGGCTTCAGCTTTCCCTCTCTCTTACTACAAGCTAACACTGACATATTTTCTAGTTACATCTATCTATCTATTCATATCCTTATCCTTGTTTAGTTGTAGCTACATTCTGGTAGAAAGTTCAAGGCTAGAAACCTGGGGTACGAAATATCAGAGTAATTTAATCTGTTACCCGAGTATAATATAAAATCCTATATAGTAACATTCACGTACACTGCTATGAAGATTGGTTACACAAAATACACTTTTTTATGTATATAATAACATTGGCACTATTTGGGCCCTACATTAAAATATACATTATAATATGCGTGTGTATTGCGTAAAAACTCAGCTCATTTACAATACAAGAACTCACTTCCAGTGAGAGACATAGGGAAATTCAACCAGATGTGTTGCTATGACTGCTTCAATTCTACAGTTCATTAGAAAGCGAAGCTCCCCTACATCCCTTACATTTCTGTCCGTCAGTCCGTAGTCTGTGGGTGTCACGTCTCAATATACAAAACAAACAAAACCTCCAAAAGATATGCGTTTTTTGTTGTAATTGTCCTTTAACAAGAATGATACAGAATGTTTTTAATGACCTTGGGTGTTCGGGGGGCGGGGGAGGGCTAACGTCCCCTATACTTTATACATAACTACCCGGCACCTCCACCAACAACGAGACTTGAACAATGGAAAGGATGATTTATTTTTTGTATTCTTCTTCGACGATCTGTTGTTAAGTAGCTGCTTTTCTCCCTTGATGATTCATTTAAACATTGTTCCCTTAGCCGAGGATTTAAATATACCATAATATCATTTCGAAGTCGGAAAGAAAACATTCACACTAAACTGAAGCTAAATTTTACTATGTCGGCCACACATTTTGGATACAGAGTAGTCACTGATTTTGTTTTGTTTTCGACGAGGTTGGAAATTATGTTTGTATTTTAGGCAATGCAGTTGTAAGATGTTAGTATCATTTTATTACAAGAAGTATAGACATATAGAAATAGGCAAAACGCAGGAACACGGATTACAATTGTCTTTACGAACATTACCTCAGCGGTTTGGAATTGAAATCCTTCTTAAAGACAGCGAAACCACGAATACCGCCAGTTGAGTTTCGGTTTTTGTTCAGTACCGGTACTGGAGTTGACTTTACTTAATCCCCAAAGTCCCGTTTTCTTCGAAGTCTCCTTCAAGCAGCCATCTTTTAGAAAGTCATCCCCTCAGGAAATTTATACCAACCACTCCAAAGACGATTCAGTAATAATCCATGTATTAATGGACATTTGATAAATAAATAAAACGAAGTTTATTAACAAACCGATATGGATTTATTATTGCACAGAATGTTTTTTGTGACGTTGCGGTTCGGGGGCGGTGCTAGCTTTACCTAATAGTGGGATTATATATTTACCCGGCACCTCCACCAACAAGGAAACATTGTATTTTCCTATTCTTCTTCGTCATCAATCTGTTGACTATGTAGCTTTGCTCCTTATGATTTTGGTTGTATTTACTTAACACACACACACGTGGGTTATAAAGCTGAAAACGTTTACGAAAAATCGCCAGATTGTTTGTCACACAATAGACCAAAGGAGATTTAAAATGAACAATGCGTGCGTTGTGACTTTATAAAGATACAATAATATATGAATGAAATTATAATGAAAAAACACAACCGCCGACAGAACCCCGAATAGACCTTTTATAAGTTCTCATCCCATACTCCCAAAATACAACGAACAACGTCACTCAATATCATACAATATTTAAATATTGAAAAGTAACGTCGTTCAGATAAAATATGCGATTAAGCTGAATGATCGGAATTATGATCGTTGTTTGACTTAAAACATTTTATGCGAAACATGTATGTTATATGATTCTCTATCATCTCTGTGCTTAAATGTAAGTGATTATATTTTCTAAACTTAGTCGAAATATCGTCGAAATATTGTATGGTTATAAAACATTTTACTAACTTTCAACTCTACGCTTCTATATGCTGTGTGCAGTATAAATCAGCGCGTTAAAATTATGAAATGTTCATAAAGTTATTTGCATAAAAGCACTAAATATCAATACATGTTTTCCTGAACGATAATTTTTAGTTATCTGCTTTTCCTTTAGGCCTACAGTAATGAACGAGTTATTAGAACATTAAAGCAAAAACGTCATCGATTATTATAAGAACTACTTCTCAGAACCATTAGGTTACATTATGTCTTAGTTATCAATAGTTTTCATTTTTAAGTTGTTTATAATTTTATTAGAACAGAGGTTTTGCAGATTAATGGGAAAGAGTGAATGAAAAGGCGAGTACTAAGACACGTATTCCATACTAATTAAAGCATTCGGTCTGCATGAGACATTGCAGTCCAAAGATTCTAAACATGGGCTTGGTAAGTCTCTAAACATCTCTGTTTTCTATGAATTCAATGCCCTTAGAATGTACATTCTATAGGCACGTACAATCTGGATTGGAATAAGCAATCTTAAGACAAACATTGCAGAGTACAATTTGCTAAGGGTTCATTAAACCCATCCCATTCCCAGGGCCACCTCATGAAGATTTACAAATCCTATTCATAGTCATACTGTGAATGTAAGCTTACGTTCGAAGTTCCTCCACCAAGCAGAATTACATGTCCGTTGTCTAGGCTCTGCACATACTGAACTATGAACAAGACGACAATACATGAAAAAAATCACCCTTGGCTGTTATTTTGCTAAATAAATATTTATGTTTCTGGAAACAAAAAATGACTGCTATATGTCCGTTTTGTTAACTTGTCCTATGAGTCGCGGCTAAAACCCATAAGTTTGTTTGTAGGATGACCGCTGTCTGTAGGGTACATATCAGAATAACTCGGTGTGACCCTCTTCAGAAGACTATCTAGGTTATAGGGATTAAGGTAGTTGGGAAGGGAATGCCCGAGTGCTGTTTAAGAGGACTGAATCCCTTGCATTCGTATTAACGCCTGAGGAAAACCTCGGGGAAAAAAAACAGTCAGGATTGCAGGTCTAGACGGGTTTCGAACTCGGGACCTCCCGTACCAGGGTCTCCAACTTATCGCTTGAGCCAACACTGTTGGTTAACCCTTGGTTAACCACCTGGGGTCAATGCGGCCCAATTGCTTAGCCATGAGCGCATCTTTGGGCGTGGCGTACTGTGAGTCTCAGTACCTTCAAGTTACATCTAACCAATGAAAATTCAGTTGGAGCCCGGTCTCCATGTGTTACGTATTACTCTCCACGAACTTTGCGGGGATTCAAAGGACCCCAGGTGGCTACTTCCGTACTACATTTTCAAGTGTTTTTACATAGGCAAAATTTTTATCAATGTATTTCACCCTCACCAAATAACCATATTTTTCATGTAAATTGATAGATGTGATCTTATATACACTTATCTAAGTAAATTATACATATATATAATATAAAAAAAATCATACATATAAATATGAATGAAAAAGGTCAATTCAAGTGAGGGGTGGAGGGGGAGGGGGGATTGGTCAAAATTTCACCAAAGTAAACAATCAAGGGAAAACTTTTTGTGAAATCGAATCAATCATACATTGAACACCATTTGTAAAAAAAAAAAGTTCAAAAAATGGACTCAAATTTGACAAAATTGACAACATTGCGTTTTTTTCAGTTTTTTTCAAAAAAAAATCAAGTGGAAAAAAACCCTAAAATTTTCGCGAATTTTAACTCTTGAAACACTAAGTGGTCATCAGAAAGGTACAAACATTAATTCCTGACGAATATTAGGTTCCAAAATCTGAAACCTGGCGAACACAAGGCCTTTAATGATGGGGTCCTGACGCGCCCCAGGTGATTAGTTATGCTTTTCAGAAACGGGTGGTTACCAAGGGTTAAACCCATAATCCGATATGGGGGAAAACGGGTGTTGCGGACAAGTAACGGACCTATATTATATTCCTTGCTGTACTATACACATAATTTTAACCCAATACGCTTTTTGTAACGAGAACCCATTGTACTGTACATCAACTATCCTTCTATAAAACTAAAATATGTAGACCTACTTAGACTGTTTTTATCTTTATAACAGTATTTCTTTATTGACCGTAGAAGCACTAAAACAATAAGTCAATTTAAAGATAATACTATCTAGTGAACGATAAATATCGATAGCAAATAATGAATAAACAAAGAACACCATTAGGCGCGCGCCAATAACTTTTCCTAAAATAAAGTCGATTGAATCGTGTACAAGGAAAATGATTTATTTAGTCGAGGGTACGCTTAGCTTACAATCAAAATGGCGCTGCAGTAAGGGCGAATTCTAAAAGCGAGTCGGTGTCATAAATCAGCGTTCAAAAATCCAATGGCCTGATGGAAACGAAAAGTCCGATGCACTTCAACGCAGAGAAAAAGTTGCGAGGACGAATTCATTTTCCGTGCCACGACTCAAAGTAGGAGCTATATAAGGAAAATTCGTTTAAAGGGTATTTATTCGATATTTCGTAATAAATGTGATAAAAAGGCTAATAAGATATTGTTATAAACTAACCGAGTAAATGAAATATATGTCAACTATGTAGAGAGAAAATAGCCAAAGTTCTAACAATACTTCTGGTCAGAACCAATGCTAGTTATTAGCGGCGTATATTCACAGCCCTAGTTCGTATTCAAAGTATGATTTTTGTAACTAAGGTAATCGATTCAGTTCCAATACACGGATCAACGAAACGGGTTATAATTTCATTTTTTTTTTTTTTTATATATATATATATATATAGTATATATATTATATAATATATGGTAGTTGCCAACAGGCTAGATATAATCAACGTGGATAGAGATAGGAGTGCAACAGCTTACCTGAGATGTAGAGGTGGCTGCACATAGTGAACACAAATAAAAAAATATACACAACTTATCACTAAAAGTCACGAGACTTTCGGCTTGCCTCTCGGTCGTTCTGGTCTACGAAGCTGTTGACAGGAGAGGTTAGAGTAGGCGGGGGGGGTTGAAGAAGAAGTGGGGGTGGAGGTGGCGTAGAGGGTACCAATATGTTGCACATATTGGAGACCCTCTAGCCACCCTCCACACCCCACTTCTTCTTCAACCCCCCCCCCCTACTTAGCTCTCCTGGTCAACAGCTTCGTAGACCAGAACGACGAAGAAGGCAAAGGCCGAAAACGTCTCGTGAACTATTTAGTGATAAGTTTGGTATATTTTTTTTTGTGTTCAACTATGGCAGCCACCTCTACATCTCAGGTAAGCTGTTGACTCCTATCTCTATCCACGTTGATTATATATATATATTTATATATACAAATTTATTTATTGTCATAGAACATAGAACATACATGACTCATACAACATAGCAAAATTGTACAAATAAATAATTAATGTTACATAGGCCTACAGAAATAAATCTAACAAGAATATAATAAAAAAAACCACAAAGCCTGAAAAAGGCTTAACTGTGGGGTTAAGACAATTTATTAATTATTTAAGATGGTGACAATACAGAGAGCGGAACATATAACCAAAATAAACATGAAAAACATGTATGTATAAATACTATGGTTGCATGACATATTCAGTTAATTTGTGAAATCCAAAAAATTACAGAAAAAGAACAAAGAGCTTAGAAAAATAAATAAATAAATCGGAAAACATTGTCAAAAGGTGTCAGAAAGAAGATAAGATTTTAGTTCAGTTTTAATTTTTGAAATGTTAGACAAGGTTTTCAGTGAGGAGGGCATCAAGTTGAACGTAGAAGGAACCGAGTAAGAAGAAGAAGGTTCACATTGTGCATGTGTGGGTATATTTTTCCGAATTTTCAAGAAAATGCTGATTGGTAATTTAAGTTTGGCATTATGTTTTCGTTCCAAAGTGCAAATATAACCTTAAAATTATGTTACATCACATATAACTTTTTTTAAAGTTTGAAGCTAGTTTTGTTAGTGGATAATTTTAGAGTGGTGTTATGTTAATAGTAAATTTAGCGGAGTAATGTCATCTTTACAATACTACGATTATAGCTTATGATTTTTTATGGGATTTTCATAGAAGATGGTTATTTTATCGAAGAACGGAAATTTTGCAATATTGCTACCAAAGGAAAAACTCTTCTTCTGCTTATCTGTATAATTTTGTTCTTTTCTCCATTTTGGACAGTTCGACGGATTGTTTCGCCAAAGGAAAATTTGGTGTCACATTTTGCAGTATTCTACCACTATTTCGAGCCCTTTATGAACTAAACCTGTCTGTCTCTATGCGTGTTCACTGATATTCATACTAGGCCCTTCAAGAACACTTCAGTCACGTTGATGGATGAGCGTATGCGTCTTTCTTTACCACAAGAGTCAAATGTGCCCCCCCCCCCCCAAAAAAAAAACATGAGTGTTCGTTAGTTGAGAAATAATAACACATAAGTTTTATACTTATGACATAGACCCAAGTTATTTCACTTATATTAAAATTTGTGTAACAAAAACCTTTAGAGTGAGTTTAAAAATAGTCCAAATACTTTTGAATTTATTGCCCTGGCGAACTGCCACAAACCACTTGGCCAACCGCAGTTTCATAAGCAGACACTTATTTCAACCTCGTTTGAATATGTGTCGGCTGTATTTAAAATTAAAAGTATAGAACTAACACAGTTACTTTAAATTTTAAATTGAATAACTTTGTCTTTAATGCACGCGTCAATGACTAGAATGGGAGCAGCAGTAAGTCCAAATAATAAAATCCAATGATATTGCCTTTGAGCCAGTTTTAAGGTGAGTTTGTAACTACTGCCGTACTCATGTTATAGATACTGACTTTGCATGGAGAGGAGCAGCTTCAAAGCAACCTATTCGTTTTGTATCGAAATTTTATTTTATAAACATTTTTCGTATGCGTCCCACTGTTTTTCTTCAAAGGAAAGAAAATGTTTTAATTTAAATAAAAAATGTTCAGTTTTCCTACTTCGATGTAAGGGAACGAATGTATAATAAAATCAATCTGATTCGCATAATTATTGATTTGAATCGACTACCCTTTGAAGAATCCAGTGTAGTACATCGGCACACCAAATACATTCCAGATGCATATAATACTAATCTTAATAAGAAAGAAAAATAAATAAATATTACATAAAATGAAGAAAAAAAAAGCATAAGTAATGAGTGATGGTGGATGAATCTAGCAACAGAGAGAATTTCATGCGAACCCTTTTTGTTATGTTATAAAAAAGGTGTAAGACATTCTCTAAAAACAAATCGTAGTAGTTATAATAATAATAATAATATTAATAATAATAATAATAATAATAATAATAATAATAATAATAATAATAATAATAATAATAATAATAATAATAATAATAATAATAAGTCGGGGCAAACTTTTTCGACAACTGCTATGAATCAATAATAATAATAATAATAATAATAATAATAATAATAATAATAATAATAATAATAATAATAACCCACACAATGCGTCCAGTATTTGGCGTTGGACGTAACTGCATGGGCAAGTAGGCTTAATTTATTCCAAAAATATAAAGTTTATAAATTTCATAACACGTGTGTGCAATGGATTACTAACTGGTACTAAATCGATCGACTGCATTAATTTGTTCGTGCCTATACAACAGTAAAATTTGCCTGATTTGTTCAGGGAAGTTAAATAAATTAGAATCTGGACGCGTGGAATATGCTTTAACCCTTTTCCAAAAATTATGTTAAATGAAGTGACGATAATATGATACACATAATAGTATAAATAAAGGGATAATCTCATCATAGTAAATATAGCTAAAGCTCGTAATATCATTACCGACACCATTCAAAGTTCCGTGTTTATAAATTGCACAAACAAAAAACTGTCCAACTGTGTGCGTACGCGTAACGTATAATTTAAACAAGCGTTTGTTTTGTCATTTCTTCCTCAATAATGGATAAAAATGAGGTTTATTAACAAACCGATATGGATTTATTATTGCATTATTCTCTCATCAAAGAAATCAGCGAAATGAATTCATGTCCGTTTGACGTTCTGATTAATGAACTGAAAATATGATTTTCAAACCGTGGAGAGGGAAATTCCCGGAGGGAAAAATATTCAGTCCGAAATGTAAATGTTGACTACAAGCGTTATATATGTTAATTTCGTTAATTTTGTTATTTCAACTTTTCGTTTTGACAAATTTAACTACACCGCGTTGTGAAATAATAATAAAGCACTTCGGAAAATGTTTAATTCTAACAAACATGATGTTTTGACGCATGGAAGTACATTATATAAAGCCCTTACATGCAATTATATTATTTAATGTTCATACAAACAACAACACAAGCACTTTTGGTCTTATGTCGAATTGAAAAAAATAAATTTGCTTCTTATTGTGCGTAGCATTATATTAAATACATACACACACATCTATTGTCGTTAAATATAATCAAACTGGCATGTAAACAATGAATTTCCCAAGTTTGTCCATTTACATCTTCATTACGGTAAAGTAGCATATAATTATAAAAAAACTTCTTGGCATTACAACTCTGAAATGATTGTTTTCAATTTAAATTATCAATTTAATACTATCGACATAAAGTACAACAGCTCGAGCGTACCCGCCACCCGGCAATCCTGACTGAAAATATATTCCAATGGATAATTGGATCTTTCCTTTACTCCACAAATACCTAGTTCACCTAAAGAAGGGCACAGCACAGGCAGGTATAACTATTTCACATTATTTTTACTACCCTAAGAAAGACATAGCACAGATCTATCTCTTCAATGTTCGTCTGAAACAAAAGTCTCAGAGAAAGGAATACAATATATTAAGTCTTTGACAACGTTAGGAGTTCCTTCAACTTACATAAGTTGACGCCACATTACTCATTACAAACAGTGGTAGCTCATGCGTAAACTCTGATTTGGGAGGTTGCACGTTCGCTACCCGCCACAGGTAAGGTAATCTTGACTAAGAGTTTTTTCTATGGTTTTCTTAAGTCGTTTAAGCGAATGCTGGTATTAAGTCGTCTTAAGGTTCCTTGGACGTTCCTTTCACAATTATTTATATGCTCTTATTACCTAGTTAGTCACCTGAAGAAGTTCACATTGGGTAAATCTATAGTGCAGGCCTATACCCTATAGAGGGAATTTTTCAAAAGATTTGTTATACCTAATTTAGGAATCGTATTATCAGATGAAATGTTTGCTTTGATTATACCTTTGCGATTTCTGTATATTTTTCTGGCAACGTGATTGACTTATTTTATAGGATGTGTGTAAGTAGGCCTTAGTATTTGAAATTTCTTGTTCATTTTGAAGGCAATGAAAGTACTTGCGCCCAGAATGTTTTTAAATGGAATTGATTGTATGGTGGATATAATTAAACAAATTGAATCAATAATCAGTTTCTATTTAAATTTACTGAAGCAACAATTATTCATTTATTTTGTATGATTTATGTATACATGTAATTTTGAATGTCATACTGCCCTAGTGCCATGTTTTACATTTTGTTATTTACATTGTCATTAATTTAATCACTCTGGAGATGGAGATGATTTGATTGCAATATATTTGCTCATCTGTTACTGTGTGGTGAACTGGTGCTTTACTTATATAGTGGATTTGTTTTTAGTAAAAAATACAATATGTGAACCACCGTGTATTAATAAAAAGGAATGAGCATCAAAATAACTTTTAAAATATATCTTATTGGTCTGCTTAAATAATTTGTCACTTTAATTTTATGAACACTTTCGACATTCGCAACGGTGCTTAAAGGGGCTATTACCCCCAAAAATGACACACACACACTAAAATGACAATTTAAAAAAATTATCTTTTACCTATGACCTCACTCGTATTTTTTAAATATATTTGATACTGAAATTTGCGAAAGTTGGCGTTTGTGTGAATTTCTGAAATTAGCTTTAAACTGCTTATTTTTTGTTACACATATATTATACTGAAACATCATACTAATCTTAAATGATTATTTAGAAAATTGTGTCTTAAAACCGTGCACAAATAACACTCAAACACGCAAAAATATGCGTTCCGAAATAACACCTTCTCTTGGAAATCATCATATTTTGACCGAACCACTTGCCCAAATTACAAAAACCAAAACGTTCAGGATTTACAGAAAAAGAAGCCGAGTTCGTCAATGATCGCCAATATTTTGGTTAATCAAAATCCTCCAAGGTCACGGGGCTCAAAGATCGTCCCCATGTTATTTCTTATGGAATAGATGGGACCTAGCTCGAAAATTACAAAGTTCTTCAATGTTTTCGGGTAATGGTGGACCCAATATTTTTTCTGTTACTTTCTAAATTCATAACAAGTTAGCCTAAATGAAATATATTTTTTACTTTAGCAGGTGAATACCCCTTTAAAAGAGATTTAAAACATATTGAAGGCATAGAGAAGATTGAAAACTTACCATCTTATCGCAATATTTAACGCTGTTTTTGAACATTTTATATAAAGTTGTACGATGTTTTGTAGATAATTTTGGCTTAATGCCATATTATCTAGATTCTATAATGATGAACAATCTGTTAAAATACCTGAGCAAGCCATCACCACCTATGTATACACCCGCTAATAGAGCTCTTCTTACAGTTCTTGAATTGTATAGAATTCATTCGCTGATCAATAAGCGAGAAAGGCAAACTCGAACAGTGTTTCCGGGTTACTAAACCTTGCAAATGTTTCGCATACAAATATCCCCTCTATAAAGTGCTTCTCCAAGCGTTTATCAAGTACTTCATATCCGTAACGTAAGTTTTGACACCACAACACGCAACAAGCCACAACGCTAGCTCAAAACCCTAACCGAACCCCCCTACGCTCAAGTTATGTGGTTGCTACCATCTGCAAGTGTTAGGGCAAAACTTACGAGTTGTGACAGAAATATAAATTGCTGTCGACTGTCGTTCAGACGAGCTGGGTGCTACCCCCCCCCCCCCCTGGATGCGACCGATTAAGACTACACTACTGTTCTAAGCACACGTTCTTTTCTCCCTGTGATGTTTCTACACTATAGGCCGATTTGCGAACGCTTTTTACAGTCGCGTTGATGGATGAGCTTTATTGGATTGACTATTATATCCTTTTATTACGGTTTCATGTTTCGTACAAATGTCTGCCTTCAACAGTGCGAGGCGACGTCTGCAAGCTTGCTAGTCAGAGAGAGATAGCTGTGCCAGGTACGGGGCAGCTATGTCATATCGACCTCTACTTGCTGAGAAACATTTCTTCGATTGTACCAAAAATCGTATGATGTCTCTGTTTAGTTATTTCGAAAGTTCTTATAAATTTTTATCAAGACCGTTGTATTCGTTTGCCCGGTTAAGGGCCAAATTACGAAAATATCGTACTAAAAATCGAAAAAATAGGACAATTATTTCTTCGATTTCCCTCAAAATTTCATCAAGATCGCCTAAGCCGTTTGCCCAGTAGAGAGTAAACAAACAGACAATAAAACACCGCTCGAGCACCGTAACCGAAAAAATTATTGTCATTCCAATAGAATGTGTCTGTAGTTATAATTTGATGTAAAATTCAAAATATTCAACAGGGCATGCTTATCCAATTTTCCATTAAAATCTTTCGTGATTCTTTATTGCACAAAATAACATTCCTACGTGACAAGGAAAAGGTTTAAAATATACTACTCAACACGAATCAAAAGGGTGCTACCCCAATGCAAATGGGGTAAGCGCTTTCAAACTAAAGCGTTTACATAGTAGTTTATTTTCTTTTTACTTTTTTTCGCTTTAGGCAAAATAAAACACACTACCTGCCACGATGTTGTCAGGTAACCACCCAGAAACAAGCGTTTCTTTGCCCGGAGGTGGTAACTTAACAAAAAAAAGAAATAAAATTACTAGCTCAAAAATGCGGAAGAAACATTAAACTCCAATTAAAAAAATAAGAAAAATTAATATTAATTAATTAATTATGAATCATAATTAATTAATTAGTTTGGTAAATGAATTTAAAAGAAAACCTGAAAAACAAACTTAAATTTAAGAGTAGGATCAAAATGGATCTATCTACTAAATCATAAGATTAGTAAAATGAGTTTCCATTTAAAATATAATTATGATCATAAAAGAACAATTACATTAATTGTTAAACAGCCTGCCTACCTATGGATCCAATTCTACACAATGTTTCTAAATACCCTTGGCTAATCCACCTGCCTAATTACATTTCTTTTTACCCTCCAAAAATTTCATAAAAAATAATAATAATTGATAGTGAATTTTAATTAAAAGAATGAATTTAATTTAGAATAATGAATTGATGGACTCATCGTTTTACTGCGCAGGAACGGTCGCGAGTTCGATTCGCCTAGCTCCGTTTACTCAGCTGTCAGACGATGACCATTTGTCGCCGGCCATTCCACAGCTGGTTCGTCACGAGTCGGGGGAAAACCAGATGCGCGCGCCGTCGGATGCTCGACTACGTTCAGTTTCACCGTTTAGCACACGAACACTTCCGAAGATTTCCGATCCGTGATTTGAAATGTTTGATTGATGAAACGCACTCAGTTAATTAATTAACTACTTGTGATATTTAGTGTATCACTAAACTGTTCCAAAAGATTGATTGGCGGATTACACTCGGCGAATTTAATTAGTGATGTGATATTTGTGTATCCTTAACTGTTCTAAACGATGTTTTGAAAAATTACATCGGCGAATTAATTATGATTGATTTTGATGTATCATTTAACGTTCCAAACGTGATTGACAAATTACACTCGGCAATTAAATTAATGGTGTGATTTTTGTGTATCCTTGCTGTTCACAACGGCATTGCGAATTACACCGAAAATTTAAATTTAAATATGTGATATTTAGTGTAACTTGACTGTTACAACGGACGTTTGACGAATTACACCGGAGAATTAATTAATGGTGTGATTTTTAGTGTACCCTTTGACGTTCACAACGGACGTTTGAAAAATTTTACCTGGGAGAATTTTTAATGGGTGATATTTAGTGTATCCTTGACTTTTCCCAAAACGGACGATTGACGAATTAAACTGGGAAAATTTAAATTAGGGTGGTTTTTGTGTATCACTTACTGTTCAAAAACGAACGTTTGACGAATTACCTCGGAAAATTTAAATTTAAAATGATGTGCTTTTTGTGTATAATTGGGTAAAAATAAATCAAAGAACAATAAAAAACCTTAAAACGAATTTAAAAGAAAAAAAAATCACTTTTCCTTTCCCACCCCACTCACAAACATTACTTCCTACGAGGCACAGAAGCCAAAAAAAAGCCTAAGTCGACCCATCCTGACCAGTTGGTAGGTAGGTCCTCCGCCCAAACTAAATCTGCTGGGATGTCCCTTCGGGTTCCTTATTTTTCCTTTTTTCCCCCCCTTACTAGGTCACGTGAAAATACCCCGGCTATCGTATAAAAAAAACTAGTTTCAAGGGAAAAAATCCCCGCCCCTCCCCCCCCCTTGGGCCTAGAAGCTCGCTTCTTAGATGATGCTTTCTTTTTCCCCCCGAAACCATCATGTAAATTTCTTAGTTCTGTAGGTTTCGGAAAAAAAAATCGAAACTCGGGCTCAGAAATATGAAGCTTTCACGGATGTTCAGATGGTAATTTTCAAAAAACACATTTGAAAATTAGTGAACTTCAAAATTAATTACCCCTTAAATACTCAATAAATGACTTGAAAATAAAAAACATTCATCTTTTTTACCTGTCTTTATGATTGATGTACTTTACAAATTGAAAATCAGCGTAAATGGCTTAATTAGTTTGATTACTATTTTTAATTTTTTTGAAATTTACGAGTTCTATTCGTAATTCAATAAATCATTTGATTACTGATGATATAGGGATGCATCAGTGTATAAACATTTTTGATTCGTGAATATTAAAAAGGTTTATTAGATTAATTGAAAAAATTTGCATGTCTTTTACCAATATATAGATAACACAAAAAAATAGCTATGAAGCCTTGGACCTTTTCAATACCCCCCCCTTATAAATTTAATTAAATTGGAACCTATTTAATTAATTTCAAAATTATAACAGACTATTATTTAGGGAAACTATTTCATGGTCTTAAATTCTAGTTCCATTTTTAAAATTTAAAAATTGCTTAAATTATATCTTTCAATACTTTTTTACTAATACCTTATCTTTTTGGAACTCTTTTTGATTATATTTCATATTAAAATTTACTCAAATTATTATTAAAAAATTATAATGAAATTTCCCTGATTAAATTTAAAAATTTTTGATTTTTAATAAATTATCTATCTTAAAATTACGTTTTTATTGGTTAAAAATCTAAAAGAAATTTAAAAATTAAATTAAAATTTTAAAAAATTTTCATTTTAAGTTTGGTTGGCTTGGTAAATGAATAACATGTTCTTTTCCGGTTCTCGGAAGTCAGTCTCTGTTTTTTGAACGGTCTGTACCTAAGGTTGAACCAAAACAGTGGTTCTAGATCAAAACCCACTGCCTTTTAAAAGACCTCGTGGCCTAAATCCGCATCATTTTCCCGATGCGAACTAACCACTTGGCATTTAAACACAAAAACTCGACAAACCACCCACTCCACTTCACTTTCAATGAAAAACCGCTAAACTCTTCAACTCGTCTCCAAAAAAAATCATACCCCCCAACATAACAACAGGTTGTAAAAAAATTTGGGGTACATTCTCAAATCGTTTTCCTACAATTCATTTTTATATTAAAAATTTGAAAATGATTTTTTTAAATATGACAAATTTTTGAAAAAAATTAAAGGAAACTTCCCTTTTTCTTAATTATGAAATTAATTTTTTTTTCTCGTTTCACGGTGATATTTTGTAATTTTCTGTTATGTAAAGCGATTCGGCACAATACTAAAATTTCACTCTCATTGAAATTTAAATTTTTACTTTGGGGGTATTTTGGGAAACAGCTAATTGTTTTCATCCTCTGACAAAAACCAACAAAAACAAAAAATATCCTTTCCTAATTCAACCCCACTTTACTTATTTCATTTGCTAGAAAGGTCACTAGAAAAAATAAAAAATAAGGTGAGTAACTCTGTCCCCCCCGTCACAATTAACTTAGGGCAGTGAACCAGTAAAGTTAAACCAAGCCATTCTCTTATCGGGGATTGCTATATCTGAAAAGGTCCCATAAATTCTGAAATTATACCAATTGCCCCACTTCTCCAATGCTATGTGAACCATGATAAAATCAGCATTATACACTATCCACTTTAATTTCATACAATTACTAACATTTAAACCCCAGTAATTCATAAAAAAATCATAGTTTGTTGAAAGTTCCTTGTCTCTAATCCTTTCACTACCAAATAATCTTTAATTATTACCAAAATTTTTACTAAAAATTAGCCCCCCTTTCCAAATATTTACAAATCTTTGTTTGTCTTGTCTATTATTTCAACTTTCATTTTCGTTTTTATGCCACCCAGACGACCGGTCCGGCTTTTCACCGGCGTCTAGCCATTACCCTGTTTTTGCCCCATCCCTCGCTTTTTAAACCTTGCAAAACATTTTTCTAAAGTCTTTTTTTTTCGCTTCCCCCCCCCACTGTCCTGTAAATCTCTTCAAAAAAATCAATCATCCAGTTTCATTTTCCCCCATGCTTTCTCCTCTATCTCTCTCCATCTCCACATTACCATTTTAAAACCCATTTCCCTTTTTTCTCCAATCGTCCCTTCAAAATCATTTTAACATCCAAAGGCTTTTCCTTTTTCCTCCCATACCAAACAACTTTTTGGTTTTTCCTTTTTATCAAAACTCATTAATCAATCCTTCTCATTACCTTTTCCTACACCCCCCTCTTTTCACCAAACTCTAACCCATCCTTTTATCAAAATTTCCCTCTCTACAATTTTTAAATCAGATCCTCATCCTTATCATGAAATTTTTAATGATTTCATCATTAGCCTTTTTTCATTAACTCCTTTTCCCCATTATTATCCCTTTTACTTTTTTCTCTTAACTTTCCCACGTTCTCTTTTCCCTTTACCACATTCTTAATTCCTGTTTTAAAATTTCCCCCCTTGTTTATCTATTTTGACTCCCATTTCCTGGGAACTTTTTTATCAAGTTTTGCTTCCAGTTTTTTTCGATGTATGTTAATTTTATGAAATTCTCCTTCATTTCTGTGACAGTTTGTTGCAGTGTCCCTTTTTCTTCTCAGGGCCTGTTTTTTAACCCCAAATTGCAATTTTCCCCCTTTTCTTTCATCTTCTAAGCATTTTTATTCCCCCGGAAAAACCATTTTTTCCATTTTATTCCAAAAAAAAATTAAAAAAATTCCAATTTATGTGTTATTAAACAAATTAATTTTTTTATTAAATTTTCCCGGTCGTGTTAATTCTGCCCCACGTTGGGGTCGCCCAAATTTTCAGGTAAACCCAAAATTTTGGGTAGACCAACGAAATTCCCAACAATTTAAATTTTACTATCCGGTCGCAGTAAAATTCATGCCACACGTACTGGGGGACAAAATTTTCAGGTAACCCCCAGAAAAAAAACGTTTCTTTGCCGGAGGGGTAATTAACAAAAAAAAGAAATAAAATTTTCTAGCTCAAAAAAGCGGAAACATTAAACCCATTAAAAAAAAAAGAAAAATTAATTTAATTAATTTAAATTTTGAATCATAATTATTAATTAGTTTTTTAAATGAAAATTTTAAAAAAAACCCTGAAAAAAAAAACTTAAATTTAAGATAGGATCAAAAAGGATCTTCTACTAAAAATAAGATTAGTAAAAGAGTTTCCATTTAAAATAATTTGATCATAAAAAAAAATTACATTAAGTTAAACAGCCTGCCTATATGGATCCAATTCTACAAATGTTCTAAAAAACCCTTGGCTAAACCCCCTGCCCCAAATTTCATTTCTTTTTAACCCCCCAAAATTTCATAAAAAATAATAAAAATTGATAGTGAATTTAAATTTAAAAAAATGAATTTAATTTAGTATAATGAATTTTGTTTTCTCATCTTTTACTGCGCATGAACGGTCCGAGGTTTGATTCTCCCAGCTCCGTTTTCTCAGCTGAGACGTGACCCTTTTCGCCGGGCCCTCACAGCTGGTTTGTCATAGTGGGGGGAAAACCCGATGCGGCGCCGTCGGGTGTCGACTACCGTTTAGTTTACCGTTTAGACACGAACCCTTCCCAAGATTTTCCCATCCGGATTTTAAATGTTTATTTTTGAAACCCTAGTTAAATTTAATTAACTCTTGTGATATTTTTGTACACTAAAATGTTCCAAAGATTGTTGGCGGATACACTCGGGGGAATTAATTAGTGATGGATATTTTATGTATACTTAACTGTTTTAACGATGATTTACAAATTACACCGCGAATAATTAGGAGTATATTTATGTATCACTTAAAAATTCCAAACGATGATGAAAATTACACTCGGCGAATTAATTAATGGTGTGATATTTTGTGTTACTTGACTGTTCACAAGGCTTGACGAATTTCACTGGAAATTATTAATGATGTGATATTTTATGTACACTTGATGTTCAAACGGGCATTGACGAATTTTAAATCGGAGAAAAATTAAGGGTATTTTAGGTTCACTTGACTTTCACAACGGACGATGACGAAATTTCCCCTCGGGGGAATTAATTAAAGGGGTATATTTATGTTCACTTGATGTTCACAACGGACGATTTTACAATTACACTGGGAAAATTTAATGGTGGAATTTTGTGTTCACTTGACTGTTCACAACGAACATTGACAATTACACTCGGAGAATTAATTAATGATGTGGGGTATTTGGTAAATTTGGTGAAATAAAACAAAAAATCGAATAAAAAAGCCCTTTAAAAAATTTTAAAAAAAGAAAAACTTTTTTACTTTCACCCCCACTCCAAACATTACTTCCCACGAGGCCCAAAGGAAGCCAAACAAAGCCTAAGTCGAACCATCCTGACCCGGTTTTGGAGTAGTCCCCCGCCCAAATAAAACGTCGGATGTCCCGTTTTGGGGCCCTTTTATGCCCCTTTTCCCCCCTTTTCAGGTCCGTGAAATACGCACGGGGTATCGTAGACAAACTAGTTTAAGGTAAAAAAACTCGCCCCTCCGCCCCCTTTGGCCCAGAACCGACTTTTCTTAGAGTGACTATTCTATTTCCCCCAAACCAGTCAATGGAAATTCTTAGTATCTTAGGCTTGAACAATCGAAACCGGGGTGAGAAATCTGAAAGCTTTCAAAGCGGATGATTAGATGGAGTTTTAAAAATACCTATGTTGCATATTAGTGAACTTAAATTAATTTCTCCCCTTAAAACCAATAAAGATTGAAATAAAAAAAAATTCATTTATTTTCCTGTCTTTATGTATTGATGACTTTAATAATGAAACAGACTGTAATGGCTTTAAATTGCTGATTACTAATCATTAATTTTTGCAATTCGAGTTCATATTGTAATTTTCAAGAATCATTGATTACTGATGAAAAGGGATGCTCAGTGATAAAACATGTTTTATTCATGAATTTAAAAGGTTATTAGATTAATTTAAAAAAATTTTCATTCATTTTACCAATATCATAATATACAATAAAAAAAAGCTATGAGAGCCCTTTGGGCCCTTTTTAAAAGTCAATGAAACTCATTACCATATTATGCATACGGAAAAGCTGTATTCGTTTAACGTGTTTACTCAAATTTGAATGTCAAAGAAAGGTTCAATGGGATGATAAAAAACAAAGTTCCAAGGATTGTTTGCATTGCTCGGCAAACAAGATCGTGAAACTGAAAGAGAATCTGCATTGGGCTCGATGCCGAGTTTGTCAACACTTAACGATCTAACGAATTTATCATCGACTTTATATGCAAACTTGGCGGGCTAGTATGGTGTAATGAATCGCGTTTATCCACGCATGTTTCGTACCGGTACGGTAGGGTTCTTCTCAAACAATATGTAGAATGTTTGTGTTGGCAGCCCTGGAATTGAAAGGAAGGGGTTTGGCTATTTTAGCGTGTTGGTTGACGTAGTAGTCAAACTCACACATATTGATTGAATAGCCATGTTACAACGTTGAAGAAACACTATACATAAATGCCAATCAGTACAAACATTGATACTTGTATTCATACTGTATATTATATTGATAGTATGAATACAACTATCACGCTGGTATCACATTACATTTTTTTACTCTCATCATATTAAATTATAAATTTATGTACTTTGGGAAACATTCTTGGGTGTAGACCACGAACATAAAAACAAATTAAAATATTTAACGTTCAATTTTAAAAATTAATATCTAGTTTGTATGTACATGGTCTACAGACAAAACCCAAGAATGTTTCAAAAAAATTAAAATATTTACCGTTTATTTTTTTATATTAATATCTAGTTTTTATGTACGTAAGTCTACAGCCCACACCAAAGAAAGTTGTTCAGTACATGATTGACCATGAAAGCCTTCATAAATACATAAACATGAATTATGAGTTGTAATTGTCTTAGTTAGGCAGAGTGACTGTTATGTATTTGTTTCGATTGCATAGTGTTTTTGATGCATTATCTTTTTATTTTTATGCCATGTCTTCTTGAAAATGAAAGCCTAGTATTTGGAAACGATTAAATTGTATTCAAATAACTTATACTGCTTGATTATTTCCGTAAAGTTTAGAATGACATTTAAATATGTTACCTTAACCATTATTAGGTATAAGCTGAAAAGGCAAAACATATATATTACATGTTGTTGTTTGATTGCATTTTGTTTTACCCATCCCTTGAAAATGGAAACCTAGTTTTCCGAAACGTTGGGAGTAAATATATTGAGTTTTATAAACATTGTGCGTGATATTTTCCGTAAAGCTAGTTACCATGGATCACGAAAGATTAATTAAGAGAAAACATAATATACATACATATGATTGAAATCTATTTTTTATGACCGACGTTTTTCTAGGATTTCACCAATCTTCAACAAGGTATAAAACAATAACGAAATTGAATAATAAAGAAGACAACGACGTGGGCCAAACATATCCAGCTGACAGCTGACCACACTGAAAGAGAGCTGTGTATCTCAAGTGTATTTTCCAACCGTTAGCTATTGGTTTACGCATACTTGTTGGCAAGGGACCTGTTGAACCCAATGTGCTGTGCATTTTCTTGTCTTCTTTGTGATTCCATTATTGTTTTTGTTGCATACTTTGATGAAACCAGGTAAAATCCTAGAGAAAAGTCAGTAATAAAAATAGATTTTCACCATACATTCATACGCATTGATAACTATCAAATATATAAATACTGCGAACGCCCAATATCTTATAAATATATATAGTTTGACAGCAATCAACCGCAATCGCCACAGCAATCTCTGACTATACCACTATCACTCCTACATTTACGATAGCTCTCTCTATCACAACATTTTCTCTCTCAGCCAATATGTATTTTGTTTTTACGAAATATAACTTAGTTCGAAGACGCGAACGTACTTTTTGTTCCAGGGATTTCTGCTTTAGAACCTATGTATCTTTTTTCACTATTATTATTACTAGCATAATCCACTGCCGTTACCACTACCAGGATCACTATCACTTATACTAGTAGTAGTTATTATTACTAGCATAATCCACTGCCGTTACCACTACCACGATCACTCACGTTTGCATGATGTGAAACATCCTTCACAGAGTTTGACTTCACTTCAAACAATATGAACACCAACAAAATAACGTGTTACGGGGCTACAGAAAAGTGTTAACTTGAATATTTCCGTTACCCGTGTTATCATCCTTATTTATGAATTAATAAGTAATATTTATTAAATGAACATAGGCATTTAAAGAGTTTTTTTTTTTTACATAAAATACTTTTTCCATCATAGCATTTATTTACTTTGATCCTGCATGAGTGTACCACTGTACATGCACGGTTTGAAAGTTGATGTAATACACACATAAAGTATTATGAACGTAAAGACGTGCGCACTCGCAAAGATAGAGCTAGCTCACTACCTGTAAGAGGTCTTACATAAGTTATCTAGTTTGAATAGCGATGAAGGTGAGGTGCAACCAGAAACGTGGGGACCAGTCAAATGGCATTGAGACACCAATTATGTAGATATAACTGAATTAATCCATGCTTTGAATCAACACGGAATCACATTAAGCATCATAGCATTTAGAATAGAGATAAATTTGAATGTCTAATTATAAACCCACACTCTGCATGTTGTCGTCATTAAAATTCTCTAATTAACTACGACTGTCATTCAATCGTCAAAGGTGAAAGAGTATATTTTCTACGCAGGAAATTATATTTGTATAAGGTAAGGTGAAACTTCACTTTACATGCCAACTTAAGAAAGATTTCTTGAAACCAGCAAAGCCGTCGTGAAATCACTCATATTGGATCTGTTTCCATCTGCAGTAACCATCTAGAGAATCGTCTGTTCTTGTACACCCGTTAACATTTCTCCACTTCTAGGCAATCAGTTTCATCACATTAGTAATTAACTAAGAAAACGTTGTGGAGGAGCGCAAACTAACTTGTCGGCGACAGACTGGTGTTCCCCATAGCGACTAATGGGTTTTAGCTGTCACTCAGAGGACAAGTTAACGGGGCACATTTATATGTAGTAGAACCTGCGGCCAGCCATTTTGTACGGTAGCCATTTTATAGCGAGGAAATCTTCAAGTTCAATGATAGAAAGCAATTAGCAACTAAATGTGTTTTGAGAAAGTTATTGCAGTAGACATGAAGATAGTATTCATTCAAGGTGGCTCATATAAAATAAGAATTAATCTATGATATTTCATTCATTGAATATTGCGATGAAATTCACCTGTAAATGTAACACACCTCCACAATAAAAACACTCAAAGCTGTTAAAGAGTTGTTAATTTAATTGTGTTATTTATTATTTCTGAACTGTACCGACTCGGGAATATATATTTAAGTACAGGCAGGTAACCGACAGTGGTGACTCATTCGTAACGTGCGGGTTTCTGAATCGGGAGGTCACGGCTTCGAACCCCGTCTCCGTATAATCTGACTGGAATTTTTTTCCAGAGCTCTTCTTTAGTCGTTAATGCAACTGAAAGGAATTGAGTCCTCTTAAACAGCCCTCGGACAAACCCTTTACAATCAAACTCCATAATTCCTATGTACACAAATCCTATGAAATTCTCACAATTAAATAATATGCAGAATCTCTGTTAATGAACGAAACAATATAAGGTACACTCTGACGATGGGTTATTCATAATTTGCTTACACACTTATATTTATTACAGCATAACTCGTACTGCCTCAGATGAGCTGCAACGATTCTACAGCTACTAATTGGCGATAGTTCATAAAGCACGTTATAACGAAATTATTCAAGTTAGTAATTGCTTTCTATACGTTGTTAAAGGATAGTGTATTTACAGAATCTCCTGTTCTAGCTACTTAATAATGTGCATATGATAACATACAGACAACAGCTTTGATAAAAATTCATGTAAGATTCATGGATAATAATCGCAGCGAAATTGGACTGACAATAGCATTCCTGAATGGAGTTCTACTTCATAATCTTGGCTCTACATTCACATCCTACTAAATATTAAGCTAACCAAAATTAATGCTATACCCGATTAACACTATCACTTAATGATGAAAAGCGTTGGCAACGATTCTAACAGATATACCGATGAATTGGCGTTTGGATTTCATAAACGTGCTATAACGTAGTATGCTATTCAAGATTATAGTATGCTTCCTTTCATAAAAGGTTTTTAAATCGGTATTGAATGTCCATGTTAACACGAGGAGATCTCCTGAAGCTTCTAAGCGTACTTAGACTTACATGGTGCACTAATGATAACGAATAACAGACAGACAGCTTTGATAAGAATATAGCTTCCATGTAAGACTTCATGGAATAATAAATTTGACGCAGCGAAATTTTGAGATGCTTGACAGATAGCCGATATCCGCTTTGGAATTGAAGTTGAGAGATGCTGGCCAATAAGGTCTTTGCAAATATTCTAACAAATGGAACAGTACTATCATTTTCGATCAAGCGTTCAAATACCCTTTAATAGCCTTTATTGTTTGCCTTTATTGTTCTACGCTTGTTTTGGCATTAATTTATGGTGGAGGTGCCGGGCACTGAAATATTCCAACTGTCTTAGGGCTAGCCCCACTCTATTTACCCCCAGGGTCACCAAAAACATGATATCATCTTTGTTGAAGGGAAATGTCACCAAAAACACATGTCAATCGGACGTGGTGTTCGGTTTTTATCGTGAGACGTGACAAACCAAGAACGGCAAGTGCTCCCTAACAGAACGACAGCACTCTGTAGCTCAAGCGAGTCTGATTCAGAAGTTCCTTGGTTAGATACCCGCCACCGACAATACAAATGTTTTACATGATGCAAGAATGCTCAAATAGTGCAATACCGTGCTAATGCTTTGCAAATATGCAGTGATGATTGCTCTAGCTCGCTCTCTCTTGTATTTTTATAATGTTGGATATAATTCCTGTAAAACGTTGACTTTTAATTTAAATTCAAAAGGAGTACATTGCTTAGCCGGAGAATTTAAATCTACATTTAACATACATACGTAATGAAATATGAGGATTTAATACTCTTTTTACAATCTTTTTCTCACGATATTCTTTATAAATCGTCTCTCTCTATGATGGTTCACTGTCCCATTTATTTTATTTGTATGAATGGTATTATTATTGGTCTGCTTTATTGAGTGAAACAAAACCATGACAGTAAACACTGTTGATTTAAATTAGATTTTGTGGGAGAGAGTTGTTATAATTTTATATAGAAAGGATGTCACACGCTTCGGACTTATAGGGCATTGCCGCTCGAGCCATCACGGACGGACAGCGTGCAGAAAACTTATAAAGGTAGTTAAGGGTTGAGGCACTTCAGCAGAGTTAATTTTAGTCACACTCGTGATATAAGCATTCCGTTGGGTGCAGTAACAACTTGACGTGAAGCTATCAAAGAAGTTTGCTTTTCCTTCTTGTTTTAAAAATTTGACTCCTTTGTACCTCATCAGTCATCACTCAACCTATACATATCCCCACTGATTATGACAGTCGTGTGTGTAAGGAGTTCAAAGGATGCAAGCAGTAGTACTCCATGTAACTGTCATTGCATTTAAGTCATACGTAACACAGACAGAGCAGCTATTTTAGTGGTCAAGGCACATGAAAGACAAATTTTCAAATGCCGAGTTTTGAGTCTCAGAAGGCGATGTCAGTAATTTTACCATCCGCTTTACTATCTCGACATATTTCAATTGTTTACATTTCATTTTTATGATTATTTAAAAATTGTATACAATTTGTTGTTTAATACATTTAAGAACTGTATGGTATATCAAATGTGAATGCATTAAGTGGTTTACTGATTACCATTTACATAATTATATCAATGCTGACTTATATTTAATTTAATTTCATAGACTGCTCACACTCTGAACTTGGCAATTTTGTCCACCAAAATAAATCTGTTAAGGGTTCTTTCTGAAAAAACAAACTGGAAACAAAAAAAGCTCTGTTTAACTGTGAGAACAAAATTATTGCAACAATACAAATTAATTTACCGATGAAATATTAAGAAATTGCTATCAAGAAACTGTTGGACTTAACAGACAAGTATGCCACGTTCTATACTGGCCCAACAATATTCTGAACATGCACGAGGGATTGTGTAAGGAAACCTCTTAATATTCTACAAACTTCTTTCGTTTAGCTTGGGAAGTTTAAGCCATGATCTCACCTTATCAGCAGCTGACGAGATTACGCCATTATTTATTGAGCCGGATGACACATAATCATCGAAAAAGTTTGTAAACCCAAGATAAAAGTGGTGGTGTTTGTTGCTGTTCATCTCACTTAAAGTCAAGATGCTGCTTGACATGACAAATTGTGGTCGATGAGGGATAGTGCAGTTACAAAAATCATGCTTAATGTGGGATTCGAACTTACGTCCCCTGGCTAAATAATATTTGTCAGTAGTAAGAAAAAACACATTCTCTAACCAGTATATTTATCCACCTGTTGTTTGTTCGACAGTATTACCAAATTGAGAGAATTAATGTGTTTAATTTGTTTTGAGTAAAGTTATAATATTTGTTATGTTGTTTACTTCAAAATCTTATAATGAACGGAAGTATTTTACACTTTTATTGTGATTACTGTAAGTTCGTTGGTGCTAACCCACCCTCCGCATATATGTGCAGTGTTTTTATAAAGAGCTATTTTACTTTTTGATATGCGTTGAGTAAAAGCAAAACATGTGGTTATCTCTGAGTAGTGAGTTATCCAATATAATTTTGATAAATCAATAATCCCCAATATATTTGTTTTGAGTGTTTATTTCGTAAAATGAGACAAGTTCATAAAAAACTTACCTTATAAAGCCATCTGTAATGAACATTATAAGCCCATGCTTTGTGATGCAATTTACTACAAGCTTCTGGTTCAACTATTTCCGACGACCATGAGTATTTTAAATTCTCCGTGTTATTTTTTGAGACCGTAGTGGCGTCAGGATTGAAATGCACTTGAGACGCGATCGCACGGCAAACAAAGCAGAAACAAGAAACCCTTCGCATCAAACATTTCTCACGACCGTTAAGCTCGTGTGTTGCAATGCATTTACAGACAAACCTCTGAGACTAAGAAGACTGATTTTGACATTTCACAATTATTTACAGAATTAACCCTTTCGCACTTGTACAAATACTTCAGTAAATGATACTATGTACTACGTGCATATTCAGAACTTTTAAAATCCTCATCTAATAAAGAAAGGCATGTACTGCTGTTTGACATCTCATTGGGTTCGTATCCCATGAGCTCGACTGATTTTGTTGACCTCTGATGGCATTAAGACGTCATATTCAAACAGTCTGTGGGGACAACTCGTGGTGCAGGAAGAAATACATGAAGTCTTAATCAAACTGATTCACTTATCACTCATAGAGGAATCAATAACCCTAAGAGCAGCCTTTACCAGATCAAAACTATTCTCCATTGATTTTAGCTTTGAGCTAGGGTCAGTTTTACTTCGAAATGCAACAGCGAGATGTGGCAAAGCTAAGCAAAGATGGCACAGATATAACTTTCATTAAGTTTACCTAATAGAGGTTCAAGTCCTTGCACCATTGCCCCGATACTTCATTTTCACGTCTATAACTTGGTGTAAATTAAATATCCCAAATACAGCGACACTGGCTGACAATTTGCTGTAGTTTTCTTTTGTACTTACTTGGTCATCCATCTCAATAACAAATCACAAATAAAACAAGCCCGTCACTTACCCATATTGTTCTTCTCTTTCAGACTCTAACTTGTGGTGAAGAACCAGATATAGCCCAGGCTAGCGAAAGATACCAGATTTCGTAGCCTGCGGCGGTTGCAGCCCGAAGTGGAATCGACCATAGTTGACGTGTTAGCGCAGAGGCCTGTAACACAGTTGGACGTAGTCAATGAATGCTTGAAGATACGCTGACAAAAATTATTTATGCCCAAGCAAAGGTAGATGGAAAAGAGTTTGGATTGACTGATTAGTGATTGTAATACGTTATTAAGAAAGGAGGGAAATGTGAATAACTTGAGTACAGATGAAAATATTTTTCTTGTTGGAACGTCTTGAAGAGGCTCATGATCTATGTGGCTCTGTCTACTCATCAAGGATAAAGTTAACTCGCTACTATTGTAAATAACACAAACATTTTGCTGTGGTTTCTGGTACTATATGGTGGATATCCGACGACTTTTGTCTAACTTACCCTATCGCCGTCGTGTGTGTCTCCGAATAAAAGCGATCCACTTACGGAAGATGTTGCTATAGAGGGTGGATAACTAGATAACTCCCCTCTCCCCCTCCTGATGGTAATGCATATTTGTAAAACCATGCATGAGAACCACACGCATGCAGCAGTCTGTTTGAAGAGAGAGTACAAATTATATAAAAGAGCAAGTTATATCATATTTTTTATTTTGAATGTCGAATACCTCCCATTTTTGTAATCTCGTGTATAATTTAGTGTTTGAAGCACTATTTTCGTCGCTACTAAAATTCTGAAAATACAATTTATTTGCATATTGAACGGATTAGGTTGTGGGTCTTGGTGGTATCTGTGGAAGGAAAGGGTGAAGGAGAATTGAGGTTGGTCACCCAGTAACATGGGTGTACTGAATGAGGAAAAAGAAAGGAATCTTGTTGTGCATATGAATGCAAGTGTGACCACTTGCAGTCGCTGAATCAAATTGCCTTCATTCATTTTCGGGCACCAGAATACGTTTTCTAGATAGCCGACAGTGTTGGCTCGCCTGTGATACGGGAGGTCTCGGGATCAAACCCGTCGAGGCCGGTCATCCTGACTGAAGGTTTTTTCCGAGGTTTTCCTCAGTCGTTTATGCGAATGCAAGGGATTGCGTCCTCCTAAACAGACCGCGGACATCCCTTCACGATTGTCTTATCCGCAACATTCCTAGTTAGACACCAGCTCTGTAGAGGGGCATGAATTGCACCCTGGACAGGCTTCCTAAGATTTAAAAAAAAACTTTTCTAAAATATGTACAAACAGTAGTTTTGGGGTAAGAACATCATAAATAGTCTTTTGAAAAGACACACATTAACACTTATTTATTAAAAAATTTGCTTCCATACCCACTCCCAATATTGCAACTTTAATGATGCATTTTTGTGGTACATTTTCGCAAAAGTATATAACGATTTGGATAAGTGATATTTTTGTTATAGCCAACACTTATACCTGTAACTAGGACTTGTGATATTTTGAAACGTGTATCTAGAATATCTTGCGTTCTACGATTTTTTTGTGTTTGCCGGTACAAATGCTCTCTCCGTACGGAACAACTAAAATCGTAACGCATGAGAATAAAGCCAGACGGAATATACCGTACACTGAAAGAACGGCTTTGTTTACATTAGTAGGAAACTTGAAATCTCAACCCGCGTACATTTATTTTTTGAGAGAGAGAGAGGGGGGGGGGGACCACGAATTACAATATTCAATAGTTGTAAGATGCCTAGGCTCTACGCCGGAAGAGCGTTTTGTACTAAGTCGCGGGACGTCACATCTAACAATTAATCACGGAGATATTAAAAACCCTAATTTACGCATACCTTATACACGTGAACAGGACGGTAATAAAAACCCGTTAGACTGAAAGTAGATTGTCAAAATGCATATTGAGCATTGTTCAACAATTAGGCCTGAAATTCAAACATCGCTCGTTGTTGTTTTCAGAATAGGAGATATTTAAAAAAATAAACAAGACATTTTGCAAATTTGTATTGGTGTGAAAGTGAAGAAATGGTAGAAATCAACATTCTTAAAACATTTTAAAGAGGACCGTACATATTTGTACATAATAAACCCTAGGGTAAAGATTTGAAAAGGATGTCAACAATGTGTTAGTATTATTATTCGCATATGCTTACTTATTCTGGGCAAGAGGGTTTTTCTGGAGATTTCTTGGCTGTTCAAACATAACATATTCTAGCAGAAGCAGATTCATTAATGTATTTATTCTATTATACTCGTTAAAATGTACAGTTCTTAAGATATTTCAACAATGCCATAAACCGCAGCTTCAAATTATTATTACATTTGTAATCACATCGTACATTGAAAACATCCTTACTTGCTTTTCTTTTATTCAAATCTCCAATCTTATTAAATTGTTTAAGATGTTCATATTACTTTTGTTATAAATGAAACCTTCAATTATAGTAGTTATAATTAGTAATTACCTTGTTTGTTGGAGGGAGCGATCCTCGCTTGAGGAATTAGCAATGAGAGATTAGGGGAACACAAAGATCCTTGTTGTTCTCCAGACGACGATTCCGCTCCAAAAAACGCTCATTTTCTCGTTGTTATAAACGGCGCAATGCGAACAAAAAGTATCATATTTTAAACTGTAGCAGCTACAGAAAATAAATGTAAAGTATTAGTGTGTTGGCTTTCCCATGAACGCAGAGGCAACTTTTCGAAGACTAAATTTAAGTGTCTAAACTTTTCCACTTGTACCCGGTTAATGTTTCTTTCTTGGTTTGGGGTGCTATAAGCAAAATAATTATGTTGAAAATGTGTTTTTTTGTTTGTTGTCTAACGTCCCCAGTTTCACATTCCTTAATACAGGGAATTGAATTTCTACAGTTCTCATTTAAGATTGCCCTTTAGCTTGGTGTAATAAACTTTTTGTAGGTATTTTGCTAGAACATTGCCAAGAAGAGGACTTTAATCCGCCCCAACTTAGTTCAGATAACGGCCTTCCAAATGGAGATTCATACAACCATGCACGCAGTAAAGAAATTGCTTCCTTTAGGAGCTAGTCTATCAATTTTCACCCCACAAAGGCTTTCTGGAGTTGTGAAAGGTTAAAGGTATACTGTACAATATTTAGAAGACACGATTTCAACAGCAGGCATCTATTTTCTGCTTAGGTGGATAAAATGCGAACAAGTTAAATGTAATTGAAAACGAAACGACAAAGCCTCTCTTTACATAGAAATATTGTCACTGCCTAAGAAAGACAAACAATATCCAGCAAAGCACTGAAGTCTTCAAGCGATACCAGACCACTTTATTTGTTTCTATAAACATCATGCAGTGTTAAAATGTCTTGTGAGTCATTGTTAACTGGACTACGTACATTTAAAACGACTGTCACGACTCACGATAACAAATTGAAAGTAACAAAGACATGTCCTGAGTGATCGAATAGGAAGTCAAGCCTCCCGTTATTACACGCGCTACTCCAGAATTCAACTCCGTTGGTGGAGGTGCCGAGTATGTTAATAGTTCAACTTTCTGGGCAGTAGTCTCGCCTCCCTTGTTGTGGCAACCTGTGGAATTTATTGCACATAATGTGTTGTTTAATACCGATTTTATTATATAAATATTAATTATTTTTGACTTTTTTAAGCTATTTTAATTGTAATACTATGACGTGATTACTTTTGCTTCGTGTATTGTAGCTTTGTTTACGTATTACTGACGATTATTATATGTATGCTATGTATATGTCAAAACAATAAATACAAAACACATTCCACATCATTCTTGTTGAATGGCAATGTCGACAAACTGTTAAACAATTGGAGATTTTATTGTATGGTCATTTAATTAATAATTGCATTGTAATAATTGAAAAGTTAATATAACAATTATAATTTCGTATCGTAAGTTCAACGAATTGATTAAATTGCAATTTAATTAAAGCTTGTCCTGTCTAAACGTTAGCTTAATTACCATGTGCGTGTTTCCAGTTTTCACTTAATATTTACCACCTGCCAGAAGTTGTGCACGGTCCCATGTGATACGCCAGTCTCATGCAAACAAGCCAGACTTTCTTCATTTACAAACAATCTGAGAAAGCTTTCTAAAGCTCGACTTGCTCGGGGATAATGTGAGATAAAACCACCTACACTCTATGTGGTTGGGGTGTCGGATTTCGCTCCGTATTTATAACAGTGTAGTCCCCTTAGTATCACCATGGGCAGTCTTATTAATAGCTTCAATGATTGATGATGGGTTTGATGCCAGGACTGCAATCAATTCCTTGCCTTGGCGCTGGCTGGAGATTACACAAACACGCATTCCGAGTACATCCGAATGGCAAAGGGAATCCCATGAACGATACCTCCTCATATTCAAGAACTTCTAAAGGGAGGCACACGGAATTTCAGATGCTATTTAATTTCCGGTAAAGCTATTTTTTAGGCAATGAAGTTTTGCACACGGAGCACGCTACCATCCTTCTCTTTGTTATTATGCATAAATTATACCTTGGTAATTAGTCATGAAGCCTTTGTGGTAGGTTAACGAAAATACATGGCGCCTCGCCTTTTAAAATGAGCCATCTTAATAATAAAACGTCTTAAGACCGTGTTCCGTCGCCGCATTTAAAGAGAAAAGTTACTTTATAAATTGCATAAGTGGTCAAAACTTCAAGGCAAAACCTATGAAAGCTCATATAAAGTTCGTTCAATTTAAGATTGTTAGTTCCGAATGAAATTGTTGCCCGAGGAAGATAATAAGATGAAGAGCAAAGCTGCTACATTAAGTATGATTTGGCTTTGCGCGGATGAGAAGAAGGCTTCGCGTTTCATTGCGCGTGGGTATTCCAGAGAGCCAGAAAGAATTCGAGAACTAACTACTGCGTTTAATCATGACCGAAAAACACGCAAACTAGAATTAAATTTGAATGTCATATCATTAGCCTGCTGTTTTATGTTGTAGAAACGGAAGCAAGGGTGGCGGGCAATCAAGACTTTAAATCTTAATCTGTTGACCATTTCATAAAAAATTCGCGTTTCTTTTTAATTAAAAATATCGATCCACAAGGGTAGTACTTTTAACAAAGAACTTTAAAAAGTTTCATATTAAAAGTAATACCAGCATTTTTACTTTTTTTTGTGTTCACGCAAATTAATAATAATATTTGGAAACAAAGTATTCTCTGCAACTTGCAAGAAATGAGATAAGTTTGATATAAAGGCCGTGTTTGTCTCTTGTGACTTAGCAAGGTGGCATATTTTATTTTGTATTGTTGGCAGCTACAAAGCGAGCATTGTGCCAGTGTCTCCGGAACTATTGTTCTTGTATCTTGTTGCTTTGTATCCCGAGACCTATGACTTGCAACAATAGTTGGGCGCGCGGATCAACTCTCAGACATAGCTTGGCTGAAACCTAACCGTGCAACCACTACGCAGCCTGACTTTCACAAGTCAGTGTCATATTAAGAGGGGATGTCACATGAGAATACGTTATTACATGCCTTGAGAATGTTCGGATACATTATACCCACTGAAGGTACCTCATACAGGTCTGTTACCACTTACTAGAGTATGAACATTTTCGGAAAAATTAAATATTTCTAATTTAAAATGTTTAATCGTAAAGATTAACATCATACTACAATATTAGAAAAATTTAAATTTGCAGAATCAATGGATTTTAACCGTATTTTACTAGATTATTTGACGTAATTTGAACTCAAAATGAGTGAATTGACACTACATTGTATGATAATACTTTGCATACTACCAGGGGATTGAAAATATTCCCTATCTATGGTTGATAATTTTTTAGATAGCTGAACCTATATTAACTATAAGAATTCCAACTATATCTATTTCAATCATAAAGCAAATATCAGAAATGTTTGCACTTAGAAACTAACCGCATGAGATACCTAAACATTGCAACAAGTAAAACTGTAATTATTTTTAATATGGAAGCAGAATTGTCAACCGTTATTGCCATAGAAGGTTGTTGTGGCTGGTGGTCAGTTGTAGCGGTCAGCCGGACAGAATCGCTTTCACTCCCGGCATTTACTGCCGGTAAAGAAATTTAAGTCTCAATTTCAAGTGTAAGATTTCAATTCTCTTCTTGTTTAATTGCGTTCCAACCGATCACATAGTTTCTAATTTATAAGCGATACTATTCATTTTCGATTCATTGCACAGAATGATACATTCATTATTTATGACGTAAAGAAAGGGTGTATATATTATGAATGTGAGACAGATTGCATTAATTGGCGTGTTTGATCGCAAATAAAATAGGATATTTTAGATTTGCTCCAAATAAAGCAATAGGAACGGGAGGGGAGTAACCAAAATTAGTAGTGAAGAGAACGTTTGTTTGTTCAAGCGAGGTAGTTTTGGTGGAGGTGCCGGGTTGGTGAGTCTAGCCCCGCATTATCCACTCCAAAAAAACAAAAATCAAAAACATTCCTTATCATCCTTGGCGAATTGAAGATGTCAACCTAAAAGAGCATGTCAATTGGAGTTTATGGTCGGTTTTTATCGTGAGACGTTGCACACGCACAGACGGACGTACAGACGGGCAGAAAAGTGATACATATGCATATTATTATTATGTATTAATATTTATTATATATTTAGATACAATATAAAAATATTGAAGAGGATTAGAGCGCGCATAGCCCCATAGCAAGTAATGCCTGGCTCCCTTCATTACAACTAAATAAAAATAGGATAAAATTAGTGAATAAATAAAAAAATATTGTGGTATGAAAATATGGTAGGCCTGGAATATAACTGGAATTATGCTATAATATGAAACCCACCTATTATGTAGATCTTACCTTTATCACGAAATTCTCATTCGGAATGTCATGCATCGATTCAATACCAATCAGCAGCAACGTTGCTTTTCAATGTTTTCCTCAGTCAGAAGGCGAATTCTGGGACTGAGTCATATAAAATTAATAGCTCTTGTAAATGTCATCCCTACTATCCTCACACCCAATGAACACTCATCTGAAAAACTTCAGTGTGGATTGCAAGTGTTGGGAATAGACCTGCACGTACTGAAAGTAACACGACTAACCAATACCCTGAATATACAAGTAAACACAAAATAACTCATTTTGTTTTATAACCCAGAACACTTGACATGCATATTATAAAAGTATATAACGTTTAGTTTCAATTTAAAATGGTTTTTGTTCCGTTTACCGTCAATTATAAATTGACGCGGCACCTTGGCGTGATTTATTAGGGGATGCTCATACCTGCGATACCAATCCTACAGTTATGCCATCCATCAAAAGAGTATGGTGCTAATGCATGTATAAGCTGACAGAAAACACTGCGATCTCTTAATGGAAAACAGAACTATACTTTGCTAGGTCATTTCCTTAAATCCCAACCCAGCTGTATTATTTACTCCATCACTGTCACCTTTGTTTGAAGTACTTTTTTTTCGGTGTTTCTTTTTTAAAGGTGGATTGTTATATTAAACAATTTGCTTCTTAGTTTTTAGTTGTATTACGAAGAATTCTTCAATGACTTAGGGAAAAAAAGAAAATGTTTATCTTTAACATTAACTGGAGTTTTTGGACTGACTATCTAAAATGGTTACAACATGATTTTGAATAACCAAGTTAGGCACAGTCACATAGCACCAATTGTAAGTTAAATTTGCAAAATGATTGAGAATGCTTTACTTTAAGCAACTCCATAATAAATGCAAATCATACAATGAGATCATGTTTATTAAGGCCTACATAATCCAAATAGTTACATCATGCCCGTTTGTAAAATATATTGTGTTGAAGTATTATTACTTCTCCCCTTTAAAACAATAATAAACATTACTACATTAGCACTTTAATGCAGTAAATATTATTGTGTTCCTGTTTTATACAAACTGTTGCGTATTCATATCTTGCATGCATACAGGTTTACATACGATGCCATAACAATTTAAATGCTTTAGTAGTGTGTGAATCGATTCTTTAGTTATAAATAAGTAACATTATTGCGAAATGCAGTAAATGTGTAAGGACCTACTTCAATCAAACTCAATTAAAACGTTTTTTTTTCAAGTATACTTCATGACAACTAATGCAATGTAATACATTTTACACTGATAAGTTATGATAAAATTAGAATCTATTAGTTATGCTTTAAAATTAGAGTGTTTTTTTAATGTGTTTTTGTGTTGAAAACTTTTTTTTAAAGATCCAATGACGTGGTATGGTTTTTAAAGTTACTTGAGGAGGCCATAATTATAGCACATCGTCTTAACCCTAGCAATGTGCAGCCTATGGAGGGCAATCTCTACACTTTCCGCAAATGAGAAATAACAGGTTTAAAAGCATCGCGCTAGAAAGGCAAGGGGAGTTCTTGTGAGTATTGGACATGCAACCAGAAAGAACTACTTAGAACCATCGTGTTTCACCCTTGATTGTAGGCAACTGACGTATTTTACAATAATTCACGATGTAAATCTACCGCAGAATAAAATTATATTTTCCTAACCGTTGGTTTGACGAACCAGCAATCATGTTTTCAATTGTGCCGTTCATTGTTCCTCACACATGCACGCGCTCACTCTATTGTTTTGTGCATATGCCCTCGTGACTTAATATCTTAAAAAGCTGGGTCCCCGGGTTCTACTCTTCCCCATTTCAAAGACACCCTTACACATTTGCTTCGCCGCAGGACCCATTAGCAGTAATCACCATCCATGGTGGCTGGTATCTTATTTTTATTGAAAATAGTATCACTGAAGACTTATGTTTAGCGGAGCTTTAGCTAAATGAGATGTTCAGAGCGATAAGACACAAAGTAGACCCAATAACTACGTTCTATTATCACTTTCCCGCTGATTCGCTGAGGTTTTATGTGCTTTACGTTTAGAAGAATCATACTCTTTCTTCCACTTTAGAGAAGTTTAGCTTGAATACTCACACATTTGTGACGGTTGGACATCGTGTTTACTTCCGTAGGCAGAAGTCGATTGAGGGTATAACATTCACGTCATATTTTCCCCACTTAGCTGGTTAAAGGTATAACATTCACGTAATATTTTCCCCACTTAGCTGGTTATTTTGTATTTTTATCCAAACTATGAAGCGAAAGTACACCACATAAATTAGCATATCATAATTTAAATTCTTTAAAAATATATTATGTGAAAAAGAGTTATTACCTTTTGATAGAAGGCATCATTTTGCGAATGGGGTTTGTTACAAAAATATGTAAAGTAAGGGCAAAGTAATGTTAAAACAGCTTTTAAAAAAAATGAAAAATGAAGATTTTCAGTGGAAATAATATAAATATGTATATCATGTGAGATGAATTATATATATTATAATTAAATTAAATTAATCACAACATATTATATTGCGTGATTATAACATACATACATATATATATATAAATATTGGGATATATATATCCCAAATGGTACTCGAAAACATCATACGGCATTACGAACTCCTCTCGCCAAATGAGAAACTAGGGTCACTAAGAAAAAATCTGTAAATTACTATCTGCTTGGAAACTTAAAAGCTTTTGAAATAGTAAATGCAATTCATAAGGTTAATGTGAATTATTTATAAATTATCAAAAATGGACAGCTCTCTCACAAATTTAACATAAACGTTAGATCTTAAGGAATGGCATAGTTAAATAAGATTAAATTAACAGAAAGTTACTTATAACCCAAGAAAGAGACGTCGTCCAAATAAAATATAGTTTTCTTAATACGTTATTGTTGTTTTATGTAGGTAAATGACAGTAACTGAATAGTAAGACTGTTCGCTGATAATCTCTTAACATCACGGCTAACAACAACAGACACCATCTGGAAAATTATAGACTTGAAATACAAATGATGACAAAAACCAAAGACATATATTAAGAATACTATGATATCAAATTAGGGAGCGAAGCTCTTTTAAATACATCACTTTTTTGCCCTTTCATCCATATTTGCGTGTTTCACGTTTCGCGATAAAATCCTAACAGTACTTCAGATTGACATGTATTTTTTGTTGATATTGCTTTTCAACAAGGTTGATAAAGAAGGTTTTTGGTGACTTTTAATGAAAAATGGACGTGATAATGCTAATTTAAAAGGATTATTTCTCTCAGCCCACACGCCCAACAAAACATACACCAACGCTGGTCGAAATTGTTTTTGTATATCGTTCTTCGTCAATCTGCTAATCAACGAGTTTCGCCTTGTATTTTGGGTACTCCCTTTTACATGCATGTTTAAATATTATCATAAGCCTATCGCAATGAAGATGACAGAAATCGACAGTGTTGACTCTGATTCGGGAGGTCCCGGGTTCGAATCCCGTCGAGACTGGCAATCCTGACTGAAGTTTTTCCGAGGATTTCCTCAGTCGTTAATGCGAATGCAAGGGATTGAGTCCTCTTAAATAGCCCTCGGACATCCCTGCACAATTATCCTATCCGCAATATACTTAGTCAGTCACCTGAAGAGGGTCACACCGGTTAAATCTGGTGTGTATTCCCTACAGCGGGCATCCCTCATTTTTTTTTTTTTAGATAACTGCATACAAATAAATAAAAAAACATACGCTTTTAACAATTGAAAAAAGAAATGACAAAATGAGTATGAAGTAGAAGGTGGTGGTTTCTGCTAATGATATCTAACTAGGTGAAACTCATTGCACATTGACATAATTAATAAGTTGTGAGTTGTAGAACTGTGTGTTTGGAGGGAATACAATGGAGTAGAGAATGTTGCACTCGGGTACACAGCGTGTGATTCAATATTTGCTTCAAGCTTTGTCTGTGTAGATAACAAATAGAGCTAGCACCGGAATGGAGTCTGTAACACATCGCTTACACGCGGAGGTCGTCAGTTCGATTCCAGTCACCGCCAAAACCGAACGATTTCCAAGGTTTTCCTCGGAAACACAGAAGAAAAACACTATCTCATTTGTTCTGTACGCGTTTTTTTGAACATGTTCCACCAGGAAGGCCACCTAACAACATGTGGCGGACTTTATCCCTGTCACTAGACAGTAATTTAACACACCTCAAGATAACAGTAAAAATGCGAAGGCGTGACTACTGTTATAAGAAACGCAGCGTTGAAATATCCCAGCAGCCGCTCTACACCAAGAAAGTATTATATATAGGTCAGCTTCTTCTGGGCGTTTCTTATGTGTATTTGACGTGTCTACATAAGTGATGGGTCTACATAAGTTTGTATCAGAATTGATGCAATAACTTCAAATTACAATACATCAACGTGCGTTATCCTACCTGGAAAATATTTTACTTAAACTAAAATATATCTAAAACGTGTGTGCACAAAAAGTTGTAGCTAATATCTTTTTCATGTTAACATCAGTTGTTTCAAGATCGCAACCCCTTTTAGTGGATGTGCCGGGTATATACACATTTCTATTTTCAGTGGGCTGAGTTCACCCCCGGTTACTCAGGGTCACCTAAAACATTATGTGTCATCTTTGTTGAAGGCCAATGTCAACCAAAAAATCATTTTAACTGCTCGGTTTTTGTCGTGAGACGTGACACACGCACGGACATACGGACGAACGGACGGATGGAAATTCCTTCACAAACTTGTCATCACAGTTCATCTGTTCTTATTCAGTTTATAATTTTTTTTTGAGGAATGATGAAGATCGCCAAAATGTTGCCAGTAAGGAAACAATCCTCAAGTATTACATTAAGTATTAATGAATACAGAAAGTACTAATAGTTAAATGTAACGACAAATAAAACGTATATCAAGCATAGTTTCTAGTCTAGTTAAAAGAATCATAACCATTTTTTTTTTTTTTTAAAGAAAACGTTCTTACAGTTTTCCATCTCTTACGGGATGGTAATGATATTACTACATACGTTTTGTTGCGAATACTGGTCTGTAACTGTACTGTAGACTATAATGAGAGTAATCTGTATTCCTTACACAGGCAGGCCAACGCAACATCACAATGTTCTAACATGCTCCATAGCTCTTGTGAATAGACTTTTTACATGTACAGAACGCTAACACCTCCTCCCAAGGGTTGGTTTGAGGTTGAGTGGTGGGCAGGGAGGGGGAGAACTCGTGGCACGAAGATTAGGAGAGACAGGTTGAGGACACGACGTCTTTCAGTAGAGACAACTTAACTAACCTGAGCTCAGTGACCTTGAAATGTATATCTTCCTGCTGACGTGAAGCACAGGGCTTAGAGGTCCGTAATACATTGACACGTTTTAGACGAAGCCGATTACTTCTAATACTCAGTACAAATAATTAATTCACATTAAGTGCTTCAAGACGTTGGCATTCAATTCAAAATTCACAAATATCAATTAAGTCCGAATACAATTAGTTATTATATTCATATAAAAAAACAATAAACACAATTTTATGTGATTTTACAGCGGATAGCAAAATATAGTTTCATTAAGGCCTGAAACAAACCTTTGTTTTCTGTACCTCCAATTGACATGTGTTTATTTTTTGTTGAAATTGCCATTCAAAAAGGAGGACAGAATGTTTTCAGTGACTTTAGAAGTGAGAGGGGCGGGACTAGATTTACCCAATGTAACGGCTGAGCCCGGCACCTCCACCAAAACACTTCATGATTGGAATAACGTTCAACAATCGTAACTTTGCTTCCTTTTTTGGGCACTCCCTTACTTAATCTTGCCCACATATAATTCTCGGACTGTTTCCTGTCTCCAAGCTGTCTTAATCATCTGTTATTCTAGTTTATAAAATATTAGTATAAATATTTCTATGGCGAAGGCAATATTTAGCCTGAGTTTTCCCATCTTCTCGTTCCTTGGAGTGAACAAAGATGTTCTGCCGCTCCTCTTGTAGACCATTTAGAAACCTTCTCCTCAAGCGGGTTTAAACCCAAGTCGCTTCTTTTGGTTCCATTCATATGAGTACCACCGCAAC
This sequence comes from Sweltsa coloradensis, assembly GCA_024449915.1. Taxonomy (NCBI): domain Eukaryota; kingdom Metazoa; phylum Arthropoda; class Insecta; order Plecoptera; family Chloroperlidae; genus Sweltsa; species Sweltsa coloradensis. The sequence continues at coordinate 66,751 of JAMZAV010002558.1, forward strand.
CACACATAAGCCAATTTGCCAAGTATAATTTAACTTTACAAATTTTAATATGGTCGTTATAGTTGGTTAAAACTTGTCCGTTAAACATCTTAAGGAATAGGTGACATAGTGCTGGTGTTTCTGAAAACTTGATAAATCCGTCAAAACGAACAATCCGTTTCGCTTGGGTTTCTTTTTTTATGACACGCACACTTTTTTCTGCTCTCTACACCCCTTTCCATTTTCTCAAATATGAATATTACGCTCATCAATAACTTGAGAAAAAACTGCTTGCATAAGCATCGTTTCTCACGGCGTAGCTGACTTTAAGCTCTCAATATTCCTTAATTTTTGCGCAATGAACTTAAGGTAAGTATAGCATTTAACAAGTAGGGCCTACTGTTGTTTCCGCGCACTTATCTCCACAGTCTGTAGGGCCTACCGTACACAGATTTCACACTTCTTCCTTTCAGTGAATTTAAATCTAATGGTTCACTGACTTCTTCTTCTTCTTCTTCTTCTTCTTCTTCTTCTTCTTCTTCTTCTTCTTCTTCTTCTTCTTCTTCTTCTTCTTCTTCTTCTTCTTCGTCCCACGCTTCACTTTCATCTTCATCTTCAGCATTCCTAAACACGACATTCTTAGATCTAGATTGGTTCTCGATGAAAACTTGCTTGCTTACCAACCGCTGTGTTTACATCTTCACATACTTCAGCGTACTCCTGACGACGGTAATTTCATTATTAGCTGCAGCTACCTCGTTTTCAATATAACACACACTCTCGCAAAATTACCTACCAAACTGGCTTAGATATTATAAACATACTACTGACAGAAGGAGAACATTGCTAGCATACCGTACACACATGCACGTGTTTGATTTCCGTCACCGTTACCGTTGACCCAGAGTTATTTTCAAAATTAACCATCTCCTATTCTAAATTTTAGTTATTTGCTCTCTGTAATCATTATCACAGAAGGTCAAGTTAAGTAACCTGTTTTATTTATTACTTTCTTTCAAGCAAAAATGTATTATTTGAATGACTAAAGCTGAATAAATCGAGTCAGATGTATTTAATCAGCAAAACAACATGTTTAGTCAAATTTTATTGATACTAATTTAATAATGGATTTAACATAAAATGCCAATAAGTTAATTGAAAGTTACTTCGATTTCTTATCCTACTGTCACACAGTCCATGACTTTTCTAATGAAGTAGTCATACATTTTATTCTCAATAATCATAATTATTTGTTGTACAGATTACACCCTGCCGGTAAACCTAGTTAGCATAACTTAAGTAAATCACCGTATGTTTGAATGTAATTCTGTAATTATTTTTGTAACGTCAAAAGCTGCTGTATTGTGTCAAATAAAAGTCCCTGAGTTCAAATCATGTCTCCAATACGTCGAAAAACGATCAGCCCGACGCGCTATCGACAATATCCTATTAATGCTCTTAATCACGTTCGCATCATGTTAGCCCCTTCGTCTCGCATTTAGCTATTATTGCAAACTCCATTATTTGAAAAACCACCCCTTATCGCAATGCTGCTCTATTCACCGGCGGAGTAATTTGATTGAGATAGATTTTTGCATTACATTTGGGCCTACAAATAATCCTTATGCAATGTAAGTAGATGCATAAAACGCAAGTATATTGTATTAAAATGTTTATTTTAGGTGATTATAAATGTATTAGAGATAAATAGAATAATAGAATAGAATAGAATGGTAAGTAGTAGATAGAATAGAATAGAGAATAGAATAGAATAGAATAGAATAGAATAGAATAGAATAGAATAGAATAGAATAGAATAGAATAGAATAGAATAGGTCTTTATTGGCGAAGTTAAGCTCATCGCTTTTTTTCAACTTAACCATACACTGCAAGTAACAGATTCGAATAAAAAGGTATGAGTTTACAAATAGGAATAAGTAATTTAGTATCTAGGATATAGTAGGTTTACCAGTACATGTACAACAAAAGATAATTTTACATAAATACCATCTTGCAGTGACAGTCTACATATCATCGTACATATCACATATCAATACATATCAATATGAGGATCATATCATTTACAAGTTACAGCTAATACTAAAAAATTAATACAGGTAAGTTATAGCATATAAAATATGCAAAATATGTCATAACTTGCTAAAATCTAGAGTTTTTTAAAGTTAGTTAGGTAAATAAAACTTAACACTTTGCATGAATTAACATTTTATAGGCTTTCTTTTGACATTGAGAGCAGGTAGGGGGGGGGGGGGGGGGGGGAATATGTCCATTTAGTAGTGAGTGAGTTTAAAGTTGTGGATCAACACCTTAGTGTTGTTGAGAAAGTAATATTTTGTTAAAAAATTTGTGTATTGTTTGCATATTAGGAAGACAACCATTCTATAAGCATCACTTTTCTGTCGATGTTCAAACAATACACAAGTAGCACCATTCAGAAAACGGAAAAAAGATATGGATTTAAATTGACCTCGAACCCAAGAACAATCAGTTTTGTTTTCTGTTATGCAAAGAGTTTCAGATTTTAGTTTCAGTTTTCAACTCGAAATGCAGTGTAGTTAAATATTTGAACAAGAAAATTATTGAATATAAGGTTTTTAAGCATAAGCCCGCTTTAAGGACATAATTATTAATTCATAGCAATTGTCGTATGTCATGGAAGTCAACAGTCACAACAACTAGCAGTTTAGTAAAGGTTTGTTCTGTTGTCCCGGTGGCTCAATTGGTAGAGATATGGCACGTTAAGCCGGAGGTTCTGGGTTTCGAACCCCAGTCGGGGCAAGCTTTTACGACAACTTCTATGAATCAACAAGAAAATTATTATTTAAAATTTCCCCTCAGTTATGCACGGCAATTCTCTATAATCCGCGTTAAATTTAAATTTAACGCCACCACGTTAAGGTGCGTTAACCGTCTCGGCCAGTGTAGCAGACCGGCGCCTGTTATATATTAGTTTGGCCATGTTCTCGAGAAGGCTGTGTGATCGCGATCACTCGGCCAATGAAAACGCTAGAATGAAGAGGAATAATTGACCAGAGTCGATAAGTCGATAAAGTCAATATATATCGACTCGAATATTTATCGACTCTGTCTTGACGGAATTGAGGTTATGTTCAGTGGCGTAGCTATCGGGTGGCAGAGGGTGCAGTTGCACTCGGGCCCGCGCCCCGGAGGGGCCCGGGCCCCCTCTCTAACTCCCATGTATGTCCCATTAATCTCTGTATGGTTTTAACTTGATAGTGATAAATTTCTATTGATGCAAAATTATTGAGGCTACCATTTCAAATTTATTTCCTTCTCATTGACAAAGACGCAAAGAAGCATTGTCATTAAAAAACACCTTGAAAATTTTGAACTTGTGTTGTTGTTTGTTCAAACAAAAATTCTTGAAACAGTCAACGCCGTTTCGAAACTGTTGCAATCTTCCAATCAAGATCTAAGCATGGTTTCTACACTTCTAAAAAATGCATATGACACACTGTCATCTCTAAGGAATAGTTTTGAAGAATGTAGAGGGGTAGCTACCAATATGTGTGATAAATGGGGAATACCAGCTCGATTTGAAGAAAAACGCATACAAAATTAAATCGGCATTTTGATGAGCTTTGTGTAGACCAGCGATTGACAAATGCTGAAATGAGCTTCAAAATTAGGCCTAATTGTTTCTACGCAAGTCTCGTGTGTGGTGACAAGCCAATTAAAGAAGAGATTTTCTGGCATGAACGACGTCGTGAACAATTTCCTTGCTGTTCTTCCACAATCACTCAATTCCATGAACGACGATGAACTATATGCAGCTGCTATGACACTTGTTTCCAAGCACACTACCGACATTATTTTCATCGAAGTTTCCCGGGCAGTTACTTGCTTTCCGATCATGTTTAAAAACAGAGATTTAAAAAACAACTTCAGTAGGACCTAATGGAAATTGCAACACTGTTAAAAATACACAAAGCTGCCCTTTCTTCAAGTTTTCCTGATGTATGCACAGCTTTAATGCTATTCCTCACATTACCAGTGACCGTGGCAAGTGCGGAACGATCATTTTCGAAACTCAAACTAATTAAAACGTATTTGTGTAGTACAATGACTGGAGAAAGACTTCCTGTCTTGTCAATATTGTCAATTAAAAATCACGAGACCTGAGCAATGGACGTCAAAGGCATTATAATTAATGTATTTGCAGAGAAAAAAGCCCGTAAGAAAAACTTCAAATGAGGTCGAGTACAAAATGCTTATTCTAAACAATTATCTTGTGTCCTGTTTTGTGCGTGTGTGTATTAATAAAAATGGTGTGGGCCCGTCGTGTCCAGTTTGCACCCGGGCCCGTAAAGCCGTAGCTACGCCACTGGTTATGTTATTTGAAAAAAATGCAGTATACTATAGAGGTTACTTTATTACATTAAAATACATACATATTAACACCAAAATTTATTATTTAGATTGCTATCACTACAAAATACGATTATTCAGTGCTTAAAAATTTTGAAGTGGAGGTGAAAATCGAAAAAATATCCTCCATCTTTTTTAACGCAGGGCTAAAGGCGGGGGTTTGGATCGCGTTTAAATGTGACGTCACATTTAACGTCAGCTGTCGATAAAATTCGTTAGTGAATCACAAACTCGCAATGTTATCATCAATTAACTCCAAAGCGATATTAAACTTTAACGCGGACCTTAGGGAACCGCCGTGCTGATGGTTAACCAAATAAAAATATGTAAGAAATTACGAAATCAAGTTTTTACAAGTTTTTAGCTAAGATTTTAAAAAAAGGCGTGTAGACCTCATTCACGTATGTGTCTATAATTTATTCGTTTACTACAAAATTGCTACAAGAAGTTATTTAAAATAGCACACGCGAAATTAAATACATTAAGAAATACTAAACGGTGACACTAAATACCGCTCATTGAAGAAATTCTCTCCCAGCTAAATATATACACTTTACTACGTTTGGTACACGAACATCAACACTGCTATCGTAAAGAAGTCTGATACGCACAGTTATAAAATAATAACACTAGCAATAAAGACAACCACCATGGCAGGCACAGGGACAAACTTACATTCTCTGATAAGCTCAGAGTCAAGCTGGTAAAAGATTGTGGTATTTACCTAATGACATAAAACACTCAAGATATATCGGAATAAAGCTACGAATTCAGAAGCTAGAGAAAGGTTTATGAAAGATATATACCAAAGAACGACGAAATAATATATAAGGATGGAAAACATATTTTATTCGTTTAATTTTAGTACAACTTTTAGGTCTAACGTTTATATTTTATTATACCCTGTGAAGTTTGAAAAAAAAATAGAAGTTGTTTTTCCTTGCAGCATTTCTGTTTTAAGCATAAAAAATGTATGCTCACCACTTTCTTATAAATCAAGGCCAAAGCTTCTTAACCCAATCAGCTATTCGGCGCCAAACTTGCTGTTTCTTCCATATTGCTCCACCACAAGGCCACAAAATACCAGATTGCGAGACCACGAAATAACAATCTAGGTGCAGACGAGATGTTCTGCTAAACACGTATTGAGTTTCACCCTTGATTGATGTAATATGTAGGTAGGTGTAGGACTATGGATTGGCTATATCAATTATTGCTAATTCGGAATATACGTACTACTTCCAGCATAACAGAAATAATTACCTGTAAACAATTACAACGTAATATTTGGAATTTTTTAATAAATTACATTAAATAATATAGTTATATTAAACTTGCCTTAAAAAGAATCACTATATCAACCAACATTACTCACAGTTGTATCTATGTATAAACTGGCAAACAAAAAAGCGTTCGTCTGGAAAACTAAGGGCCTACGTTCCGAGTTCTAATTCTGACTTGGCCACGTGGTACGGATGCCACGTAGCTGTTACCCTATGTTTTCGTATGCTAAAATATGGTTGCTAAGCGTAAGTATCACAATTCCCATATAAATATAGTAAAATTATAAATTGTTTGTAGGACATATTATTTTCTTATTTTGCTACATCCCACGAGAACTGTACTCTTTGGTGACACCAACTCTTTCATTGGTTGAAATATTAATTCTCTAAGAGGCCCATTAATAATCGTGATGAATGCGTCAGGATAGATATCATGTTACAGAGTAATTTAGGAAAAAATACCAGGATGGCACGGAAACTTTTAATTTTATATTACTTTTCTACCTTTCCGTCAGTTTTACTAATGTTGTCTAAACATATCACTGCCAGATTCTTCTAATAATTCTATTTTACATTGACAAAATGAAAATTTAGACATTTATTTGCTTTTAGTGGTATTACTGTTTGACAAATAGAGTGAAAATTATGAATTTAATACATGAAATAACACATGCACTCGAAAATCACAAAATTAGTTGCAAAATTGCATTCAGTATTGTTTAAATTACTAAATGCAAGAATTACATGTGTGCCAAAGTTATATGCATACAATCAGCTGTCATATTTTAATTTTCACAGTGAATGAAACACTATAATTTGTGCAGTTTATATTAGAAGGATGAACAAATATGAAATTTAATCCCTTATAAATAACGTTCCACGCAAATATTATTTGATTCTTATTGTAGTATTGTTTATAATGAAAGTCGTTTGAGGGATGATCTTTATATGTTAATCGTTCTACTAGGTATTTAAAGGGGTACCAAAGTCACAATACAAAGCAAGTACAAGTACTAAATAATACAAAAATAATTAAACAACCAAGATAAAATATATTTTTTCACAAGCGAAACTCAAAAACGTTACATGTCGAATGAAGACTAGAATCATGCATCGATAGTGTTTTATTTAAAATTGATATACATTGAAATAAAGAAGCTTATTATTTAACCTATAGCATTATATTTTATCAACCCAGCACAAAAAATAAGAAGAAGAACCAATGAAGTAGAATGGCAGGTAAAGGCCAGATTTCTTTAATTAATGTTAGTTTTCCAGTAGCACAGCCGACACGCTTGGAACGGGAACATCGTTCCTATGATTCATTGCTTTCTATCATGAAATGGCATTAAAACGAGAGAGGAAGAAAAGAAAGAGCATAAAAAGAAACTGAAACTACAATTTAAAGAAACCAAAAAGAACGCATATATTCTCAATTTGAATACATTTATCAAAGTTTGAAAGTGGATGATTTATATATCAGAAGTAAGACAATGTCAGAGCGGGATGAATACGGGATGTAGAACTCTGGCGTGTTAACCGGGGTAAGATTATAAAGCATTCTGCGGAATGGTGCCTCGTTAGCTGGAGTGAACGTGATGCAGGTAACAGCCTGGTAACAGCCGGGGTTTCACAATCCAGAAGGCACAAGACGTGTGATGAGACAAAGAAGCACTAAAACACGACACTCTTCTGTACGTCCGTCCGTCTGCGCGTGCGTCACGTCTCACAATAAAAACCGAACATGACCTCCCATTGGCATGCGTTTTTTGCTGACATTGACCTTACATACGTAGAGTTTTTGGTGACCCGTAGGGTAAAAAACAAAAACAGGGCCACTGGGCCAGCTTCACCGAACAGTGGGGATTTGATTACCCGGCGCCTCCATCAACAAGAGTTTTGAGCAAAGTAATAGAATGTTGCATTATTTCATTTTTGAATTCTCTTTTACAATATGTTGATCATGCACCTTCTTTTCCTATTTTGGATACACCCTTACCCGTGTTTGTCAAAGTTTAAAAAATGGTTTGCACTTTGAAATAACACACATACATACATCGTATGTGCATTACACTTTAGTTGGATCTGTAATATCAATAATCAGGATAAACCTGAACAGGATAATAGGTTAAACATGGGATATATTAAACGTCGTATCATTGAGTATAGAATATATAGCTATAACTGCGTTGTCAGTGCAACGTCTTACGACTGGCTCCACAACATTGTTTACTGGGAGGGGAGGGGGGGGGGGGAAAACTGAAAGGCCTTTGTGAGAATGATTTTAATTCAGGCGCTATAGTACAATTCAAGCTTTCATGATAACATCGGTAAATTAAAAAATAAAGATGTAGTTGGTATTTTTCCTGTAATAAACTTGACAGCAGGCACTTTACTTGAGTTGACTGAAAAGGTTATGTGTGTTATCACTGAAGCTGGATTTGAAATTTTAACTCTAATATCAGACAACACTAAAGTAAATCGTAAAATGTTTGAGGGTTTGTGTGGAGGTAAGTTGTCAACTTATTTCCAGAACAAGTTCAAAGAAGACAGAAATAGCCAAATATTTGTACTCTTTGATTAAGCCCATTTATATAAATGCGTGCATAATAATTAGCTGAACCAAACCAATAATAACCAAACATTCATCATTCCCAAAAGTTTTGACAGCTATAATAGGCCTATGACTGTTGCTTTGTAAGCCTTCTTCGGATTCATCAGAATTTGAATTGGCACCAGTAATGGAAAAATATGAGAATATGCCTCTTTAGGTCACCTGAAGAAAATGTATGTTGAGAAGGCTGATATTAATGTTAAGCTTGCTCTTTCCAACATCAATGGAACGTAAAAATGTTTCTTATGTTGTTAGGCTATTTGACGAAAGGAACATTGCAGGACATGAATGGAATTCAAATGTGACTGGTAGTATTCAGTTTACGGAGTTAATAAGTAATTGGTGGAAGATTGTTAATGTGCGAAATCCTCTGAAAGACAAACATCTTAGGGACGCAGCTTGTGATCCAATTTTAACTGCTGAAAATGATAAAAATGTAATATTTCTAGACAGTTTGTTCAATGGTTAGATCATTGGGAAAACATAATTGGTCCAGAAACAGTAAAAGCTAAAGGGAAACCAAACACACGAAACAGAAAACTTACTCATGAGACAGTATTTTCTCTCAGGCACAAAACACTAACTTTAGTTGAACTTTCAAAATATTTGTTTAACACCAAAAAGACTGAATATTATGTTCTACTTGGTAAATTTCAAACGGATCATCTAGAAGCCAGGTTTGGTCAATATCGACAAATGAGTGTGGAAAATTACCATGTATCAGTAACACAAATTCTTGAGTATGACAAAAAAACTCATTAATTTGGTAAATTTAAAATCAGCAAAGCCAGGAGGGTTTCAGATTAAAAACTTCCTGTCAAGCTACTCAGAAAGCACCGAGACCAATAGTGATGTACCGGCAACTGACATGTTAATCGATGAACATTTTGAGGATGCTGTTTCATTCGCAGATGAGGTTAAAGTTACTGAAGATAATATGAGAGTTCTCATACATTACTGGTTATGTTGCCAGGGGAGTAACTGAGAGACTTAAATGCATTCATTGTAAAAATGTTTTAGCACGTGAGCGGTCATAAAAAGTTGATTGCAAAAATGATGAATTGTGCAATTATTTAAATTTAATTGACAAGAGATGGTAAAAAATTGCCAAAAGATTTCATTGTTCACATGGTTATACACACATTTCAAAGTTTCAAAGTGTCTTTAGTTGTAGGTTTGAAGAACAGTTTTTAGCATCTAAGAATCAAATAAATTTAGTGTACATACTTTCTGAAGAGAAACTGGAAATATGTGGTTGTATTTCAGGTGATTGTAGTTGTGGTGCCAAAATGAGTACTAGCAGGATATGCAGTAAAAGTTATGAGGAATATATTACTCAATAATTAGTGTAAAGTAACAAAAACAATTCACTACAAGATAATACTTTTAAAATAAAAAGAGAAAACTTAAAACTTTGACCACAGCCACAGAAGTACTAGCATCACAACTTCAGTTGGATTAAATCGCAGAAAATAAATGTGAAGATTGTCCAAGGTTTTATTAAGTTTTCTAGGTCTTTTAACCCTTACCTTCTCTAAAAAATTATTTTAAAAAATAGGCAGAAAGGCACAAATATGTTGAACCCAATCTTTCATTGCTAACTTTGTAAGCAAGGTAGGCTTAACACATCACTGGGATTTTGCCAGGAGCTGTCTTGGCCATACATTAGCCACTCACTATCAACTATATTGTGCAATGGAAATAAAACTTTATTTTATTGTAATGTATTGTGAACATGAGCAAATCTAGTTTAATAATATTGTAAAATAAGTTATAAAATAACCTCCTGATTTACAAAATATGGTTGCCTAGCCTATCAAACCTACCATAAATTGCTTGCAACATCTCAGATACAATAAAAATTGCATTACAGTTTCATTTTTCATTTCATATTGAAAAAAATATTTACTACCTAGCCCTACTCTACCTTTAATCCTACAATAGATGTAGGCTAGTCCATAGGTATATATGGGTTAACACAATTCATTAATTTTTGGTCTGGGGCTAGCTAATTGTGCATGGTAAAATTTAGCTCTAGGCTCTAGTCCCTAGACTAGAGCATAAATCGTATGCCCAGTAGTGGTTGTTTTATTTTATTTATTCTATCACATATTTAGGCTAGCTTTTTAATGCTAGCTAGTAAATAACCTACCAAGTATATGTGGTATTATTTCTAGCCCTTTGTCTAGGCCTGATTGCGGTTAAAGAAGTCGAAATTGAATTATGTTTGCATCGTTTTTTACAGCCAAAGACAACTTGGGCCAGACTATCAACACTACATTACTACAAGTGACCCGACGACGACCATGACAACACGAACGATGACAAAGACGATGACGACCAAGAGAACCCCCATTTCCTCCACTACCCGAGGCTGGTTCTGACCAGCATGGGATTTTCCGCCCCACATCCCCTATTGGCTAGAGTAGCGCATTATGACTTAACGGTTGACGAGCCCTTAATCCAAATACTCTTATCAACTTTTTTTTTAACGTCAGGCAACAAGAATATTTTGTGTATTTACCGATAAGTGTTCCATTACCACTAAGAAAACGCCACCAAAGTCGTTGTTAGACGAGTAAGTGAGCCATGTGTTGAGAACCCGGGAACATTCCCTTTCCTCCACCTACCTAAGGTTGGATAAAGTCAGCATGGGTCTTTCCTCCCTAGCCTATCATAGGCTAGAGTGGCGTATTATGGCCTCCCAGTTAACGCGCCCTTATACCAACCAAACTACTACTCCTACCATTTATACCTATCAATCAACTTAAATGCAAATGTTCCCGGTTAGCCTACTCAACACATAACTCGCTCACTAGTCCAACAAAGATTTTGGCGTTTTCCTAGTCTAGTTGGCTAAGGCGCCCTTATACCCGAAATGTGGAAAACCTGGGTTCAATCCCCTGGTCGGGAAAGATTTTGTAATTTCTGGATTGTATTTAAAAAAATATTAAACATGTTTTGAAATGCATATAACGCAGTGTAGTCTTATCATCTGTGACAATACTATGGAAAACATAGCCAGTACGAAATACGTGTAAAGATTGCAAGGTTTACTCAGTCTCCGAGTGGAATTTGGGGGTACCTTGAGAGTGCCAGATTCAATACACCTTGGGCACTGCATGCAATTTTCACAGCCTGACAAATAACAAATAAAAAATATTTTTTCAAATACAAAACCGTTGTCGTTAAAATAAATCCTCCTACACATTTGCAGCCTATTTTTCAATTTATTATTTCTTGTAGGTTTAAATCGCAACGGATGTTGTTGATTTTGTAAGCAGTTTTCAGTTAACTCGCCCCGGATGTCTGTTTAGAAATTTCAGCGCAATCTATTCAGCGATTCGGCTGATTTTCGATGTACACACAGAAGGACAGAAAAAGCGCTCGCTGCGCTTACTCGTACACATCGTATATACATTAGCAAGCCTACTACCTGCAAAGCTATTAGGCACGTGTTGCTTTCCTGAATGTAGATTGTAATTGTTATAACCAGGGTAGAAAAATTGAATAAACACAACCCCGGGCTCCCCACCTACTGTCTCTATGTTTTAGAATTGGTTGCAATGGACGTCAATTCTAAAACATCGGTACGGTGGGGTTGGGGGGGAGAGGGGGCCTTAATTTTGCTTTTCAAATGTACACTTCACTTTTTCTACTATGGTTAGGCTACTACATACATTCAGACAAGATACACGTAAATGCTTCACTAATCGTAGACCTGCTAATGGGTGATGGCACAATGTACAATCAAGGGAAACTGAAATAGTGGCTATGCCCAACAGCACATTCATCTACAAAAGAGGCTCTAACTCGAAACCAGCTTACGATACATCTTTGAGCCTTGGCAGTAATATCAATAAGCATTCTTGCTTTCTACTCGATAAAACTTTTGCCTTAATCTCTCATACTTTCGGTGGGAGAGACGAATTTATGATTAATTAGGTTTGATGTGAAGTGTGCTGTACAGCGGGCTGCCTGCGCGTCTCATTGCAGGCGTGCCGTACGGTGCTACGACCTAGCGGCGATAACTAGAAGGGCGTTGTCATTCAACGCAGGTGCAGTACTGAGCCAAGGTCAACGTGTTTGAGTTCACCCAAGTACTGTAGGTAGGTAGACGCTTCGCTTGCTTATGTAAGAAGTGTAAACGACACAACAAGACACTTTTATGTTATACGCAGGCAGTCCGTGGTTAATAATAAGTGGGCGGACGTTCGACGATCTTTTTCGGGAGGTGGGGGGGTCTGGCAGTCACCAAACACTAACTTTTATAGTATGGCAGACGACGTATCACAATTTTTTCCCAGGTGTCATCTTGAAGATAATGAGATTATGGTTTCAATACAACTATTGAGTTTGGTAAGAAAATTCCCTGGGGGACAAGATTAGGATCGCCCCTGCTCCCACCCCCCATTTGGCTGGGTTATTGTCCTGGGTCTTGCTTTGGTTTTCGAATGGGAGGAAAACTGAAGCGGAAAGATTACGTATTGGCGAGGTATATTTTTTTAGAAAGTTAACCTTATTTAGTATCGTTTAAGATATAGTCACCACTTTAGAAGAAGACAAGGGAGAGGTGAGAGATAAACCGACACTAAGGTCCCGGGTTCGAATCCCGTCGAGACCGGAAGTCCTAACTGAAGGTTTTTTCCGAGGTTTCCCTCAGTCATTAATGCGACTGCAACGGATTGAGTCCTCTTACACATCCCTCACACATCCCTTCACAATTGTCCTATCCGCAATATACCTAGTTAGTCACCTGAAGAGAAGCATAAAAATTGAACGCTGGGCAGGCTTCCCACCGAAAATTATTATTATTATTACTTATTATAACTGCGTTGTCAGTGCAATGTCTTACCACTGGCTGCAAAAAAAGTCACCGTTGACGCCTCTGGCGGCTAGGGTTCTCCCCCGTACCCCAACCGGCACGCCTTCTACCCCCCCCCCCCCCCCCCCCCCCCACCAAGAAGATTATTCCTAGTTACGTTACTTTTGACACAGCCACACCACAGTCATTTAGTGAGTATAGAAAAAGACATTTTCGTGCATTGAAGTTTCCTTGGATAACAATGTATATCAACGAAGCCAAGAATAGTCACTGGGAAAGAATCCTCTTAAAAATAACAAATAGATTCGCATGTTTTTAAAGACTTCGCCGACACTGACAGTGTTGGCTCGAAACCAGTCTATTATTTTTCTCTCTCTCTCTCTCGCGCGCACACACACAACACCCTTCGCAGACAATTTTCTTATCGGCCACCTGCCTATGTAGTGCAACCAGGCTTTCTTGCTTGAGCGCCGGAGTGGGAGGGGGGGGGGGGGGGAGGGAAGGCGGTCAGCTGATGCCACTCTAACCTAGTCACTAATGTCAAAACACAGATGGGCACTGAAACAGATGACAATACATGAACTATCCCTTACCTCGTCAGTGTTATACAGGTCGCATTAATTACCAATTATACACTTTGGTCTGGTAGACTTCTATGCATCGACGGGGAGGTTTCGGTTCGAATCCCGTCGAGACCGGCAAACCGATTTCAAGTTTTTTCCCGAGGTTTTCCGCAGTCGTTAACGCGAATGCAAGGTATTGAGCCCTCGGACATTCCTTCACAATTGTCCTAGTCCTAGCTCCAATATACATAGTTCGACACCTGAAGAGGGACGCATTGATTGCACCCTGGGCGCAGGTTTCCAACGAGAAATTTAGATTTTTTTATAAGACCGTGCGACCATCACGTACGACCGAGAATATCCTATTGCGCAATGTTCTGACAGTGAAGTGTGAGCATGAGAACCGTCTTGTGATCTCCTGCGGAACTCGGCTGACGGCTCAGCTAGAGCCCGGCCCGGCAAGAGATCGTGACGTCACACGATGGGGAAACACAAACCTTCAAGGTCGTTGCCTCGCCGGTCTCACGAGAACACGAACCACGTGACTGATAAGACGACGGGAGAGCTAGTCTTTCCTGCCCTTCTGTGGAGTCACTAGGGGGTTATGGGCGGAGGAGTGCGCCCCCCCCCCCAATCGCAATCCGCGCCACCCAATAATTTTCCCGTTTTCATCTTTTTTCCAATTATCAACCTGCAGTTGGTCCTCCTTTAAAAGGCACAAAATTTTCATCGAAATTATCTCGAAGGAGAAACTGTTTAAATTAAAAATAGGATTTTAGTAGATACAAAGTTGGTTATTGTGATGCTTTAAAATGCACAGTTTCACCAAAATGACCTTGAAGGAGAAAAGTTTTTGATTAAAAAGAGGATTTTAGGAGAAACAAAATAAATTAGTCATTGTGATGCTTTCTTTAAAACGCAAAGATTTTCACCAAAATTACCCCCCCCCCCCCCCCCCCCCATTGTAAAAGAACAACAATCCTCCCAGACCGTCTAATCTCATATTATCATATTATAATATCTTAGCTCTATATGTAGGTCTAACGATATTGAAGTATTCAGATTGTCGAAGGGCCACCCATCCAAACAGTGGGACTCATTACCACTGTTGTTTATGTCTTAAATACCTTGACAAATGTAATGTTATAGTAGTTAGTATTGCCAGTTGTGGATCGAACCCACGAACCCACTGTACTTGAGGATAGACACTTTCACCGGCAAGGTTCCGATACAAGCTGCTTGAAACAACCGGTCAGTCCTCCACCACTCAAGATTGTCCGCGTCGGGAATCGAGCTCAGATCCTGCCGAATCTACTCATCGAGTGCTGTAGCGCTGACCGCTGAGCCACTCCACTCGATAGGTGGTCTAGTTACTGAAGATAGATATTGGCTACAGTTAGTTACAAGTTTGTCAAGTCTGGATTTCTACAGCCTAATGCCGTCCGCTGTAGCACACGATAACGGCACTGGTCCAGAGCGTATGACACTACGAGGACGTGGGTTCGAATCCCGCATAAGCAATGAGTTTTTAAATTGTCTTTCTTCGGCATCTATCACACCTCATCGTCTCGGATAGCAATACTGCATTAATTGAGATGTAAAGCCTCAGCCTCACTGTCATGTTTAGTGACGCCAGAGCGAGCAATCAATAAGCAAGTTGAGATACAATTCATTACTATGTCAGTGCAACCAATGAAGATGGGACTTGCTAACGCCACAACAAAGTATAGCTCGGATACACACGAATATATCAGTGGTGTATGCGGAGTGTTGCACTGAGAGACCCTAACGAGCGTGTGGAGCCGAGCTGGGTGTGCCTCCAATCACATTCGTCAAGGAGTACAATTTAAAACAATTTGAATGAGACAATAAAGTTGTGACGTAAAATTATAGTTGTAGAGAAAGAAAAGGTTGGCCCACACACTCTTGCATAGCTAATCCGAGCCACAACATACCCCCTATCCATATTATATCACATTTAATCAGTGTTGTGACTCTTTATCTTACGTAGATAATTTTTTTGGTTGTTAACTTTTTTGTTTATCTAGATAAAATAAAGTTTATCTTATCTAAGCGTTTAGCTTTAAGATAATCTTTTTTAGATAAAATAGTTATTGGATGAGGGAAGCGAGCGTAGCGAGCGAAGCGAAGATTCCATTTCACTACACTGAAGAAAAACATCCGGAATGTTTTTTTTTTTCTTTTTTTCTTTTTGTATTATTGTGTGTTTGTTAACACGATTCCGGCTAAACCGATACTCCAATTGCGATGAAATTTTATGGAGGCCTTCGAAATCTCTGAACTTAGAACTGCCTCGTTTTTGAGCGCAATCAAAAAATTATTTCTCATGAAAATCGCAATTTTACAATTTTTTTTCGATTTTTAAAAAAATTATTAGACTTATAACACCTACATTCTTAATCCGATTTTAATGATTTTTTCACAGAACCTTAATTTTATGAATTAAGATATTCGTGTGAAATTTGAGCGCAATCGAATAATTATTTCTTATGAAAATCGCAATTTTACGATTTTTTTCTTTTTTTTAAAATTACAATTAAAAATAAAAAATAAACAGAGTTAATTTTTTATTAAATTTAATTATATTAAAAAAATTCTTCGACAGTAATAATTTTTTCACAGAACAACAGAAAATCCGTATAACACATGGCAGCTCAATGCACCAAGTACGCTCATCCAACAACGCGCCTGAAAAAGCGATTGCGAAGCTTCCTTGTTTAACAATACATTAGAAAAAATATATAATAATGGATCACTTTTAAGTAGAAATTACTGCTACTACTACTTTTAGGTTAGGTACGTTACGTGTCAAATTCGAAACATCTGGTGAAGGAAGTCTCTGCCACCCAGAGGAAACTTAATGCAGTATTACGTTTCAAAATTGGCAGTGGAATCAACGAGTGAGGATTGGATTTTTCATGCTTCTGATTGGCTCGTCGTAAAGTCTCATTCGGTTCCTAAGAATTGCATTTTAAGCAATTCTAAAGATCATTAATTAATTAACTTTAAAAAGTTATATAACATCATAAATAAATTAATAATTAATTTAAAAATGTAATTATTCACATTTAAACTGTATAAAACTGACTGAATCTGACAGTATCTATCAACGACCAGCGTCGACCAATCAGAGACAAGCTGCTGCTGGAAACCGGAGAACAGCCTCTCGTCACCTTCTAGACCCTTCTGTAATCTCTGCGCATCGTCTCTGCGCCGGCCGCCATTATCAAGCTGGATTTCAACTGCTTCTTTTGTCGTCGCGTAGAGTCTCCGATAATATTATTAATTACGGTGCGAAATATCCATCGATCGGTGCCAATCGTTGGATAAATATCGTGTGTATATATCTGTGCTTCCGTGAAGTGTTTGTTTATAGTGCTACGTGGACTAACAATACTATAATAACGATTTAAATTCAGTGCCGCGGATACAAACTACGACTGACAGTTGGCGCCAGCGTCCTAGCTCTTCACCTTGCTGTGTGTTACTTGCTGAATCGAGGTAGGAAGCCTTACGGTGACTTACACGCTGTTTACATCGTAGCTATGTACTTGTGATTAGGTCTGATGAAAGTCTGGTCCTAGGCCCCCAGTGTTAAGTGGCTGTTAATTGAGTGGAAACTCTGGTGCCGTCAAAACAGGCGATTTCAAGGCCTTCAAGGCGACCGTTGGAATTCGTATTTTGGAACGTTTCATTCCTAAAGTTCTTCGCGACTCATCTGAATTGGTTTGACGAAACTTCGCGAAATGTAGTCTCTAAGTTTATTTTATTAATACCGTTTCAACCCAATTGCGTAAGTTTGAAGTTACATAAAACCGTTATTATGCTAATTACGTGAGAAAAGGGAGGGTATATTTTCACACCTTCGGTGGACCGTAGACGCCATTTTGGTAAGTCGTGGGAATTTGTCACTTCGCACCAATGATTCTCTGCCTAGCCCTAAGCCTAGCCCGGCATTATGCATCATGAGTGCTTGGTTTTGTAATGAGAATGCCATAACCTTTGCTCTAATTTTAAAACAAGTTCAATGTTTCTGGCATGGGCCAAAGTAGGCTTTGGTAATATAAGTAATATTAATTTGATTTAAAATTTGCCTCGATGTGATGATGGGACCTAGGGGGAGGGGCCGGGGCGTACAACCCGTGTTGGTACTTTCTTGTGTGAGACAACCACTGCTTTAGGTTTGTTGTCTATTTTACAAAGTTTTGTGTGGGCCTTGTTAGTCGGAATGTCCTAGATGTAGACCTATACGACTGTCAATTTTTCCACGATATAGGCTACCAGTAGGGCCTACAACCCGGGTTGGTACAATTCTTATGGGACAACTGCTGTAGGCTACATGTGTGTGTTTTGTTTAGGCCTAATGTATTTTTATTGTTGCATTTATTATTTTAACACATAAAATAAATGTCCTAGATGTAGGCCTACTGACTACATAACATACGATTGTCATTTGGAATCAGTAGGACCCGCCCACCCAGTTCAATCGTGATCAGGTTTCTATTTTTATTTAAACTAGTGCTCCATTTTTGTTTTAATTGTCTGTGTGATCTCTGCTTTATAGGCTTTAGGGTTGGTTATGTGCGCGAGCTATGTTCATGTGTCGTAGAGCAACAGCTGCTAGCCAAGGTCATTCCTAAGACTGATGCCTGTCGCTACTCGCCTAGCACAAAATATTATGATTTTTTTATCATATTTAATTTAACCGATTCTACCATTCTATCGATACTGTTCAATCCGTTATTACCAGCCATCATAGGCCTAAGTGTGTTCAAGGATGAATTGTCAAGTGTTTTGTAACATATGCAATGAAAGAATAATTATTCACTTCAAGTGACGAAAATGTTTGCTTATTACCATCTAACCGTTTGTTTAAAAGAATTAGTTAATCAGTTTTGCCTCAGGGTTATATTATTTCAGTGACAGTAATCGAGGGTAAAAGTTGCCAAGTTGGGGATGGTATCCAATCACTAAAACCTTTAGCAAATGCGAGATACGAACCCACGTCCCTAGAGCTAGAGGTCGTACGCATTGATGATACGCCCCAAACGCAACCGCCAATGCAGAGAGTTCTGTTCTAAACCATGTCCAAAGTTTTACACCCCATGTGACGTCATGCCTGATTTACGCCTGTACGGTCGAGATTGGAGATGTCAAGAATCTCTCCAAACCTAGGAACAAACCCCGTAGGCCCTAACTATTTGATTTAATTTCACGTTTTAAAAAGTCTCGTGTGAAAAGTTAGACAGACGATTTCTTATAGCCTAGTTTTGTTGGTCAAACGATTACAATGTCAATTAAAATTACAATTGTCCCTTTAGGGATTTGTAGGCTTTACATTTTTGTTTCTTTGGGTCTAGTGTGGGTTTATTCCTGCTTCCAATACAGGCGGTCTCGGGTTCATATCCTAGTTCAGACAGATGATAATATGGCCTATGTAAATGGTGACTTAAAGCCGTCGTCACTAAACGAGACAGAAATTAATTTGTAAAAACCCTCAATGCAAACTTACTTGGTGGGTAGATAATAAATACAAATTATTTTGTTTTGTTAATTTGCCTCTAAAAATAGTGTTTCCCTTATGTCTAATTTATCGTGGGAAACCTGTCCAGGAGCAATTGCATGCCTCTTACTCAATAGTTTGTAGAAATGTAATTGTGAAGGGAATACTCTTGTCTATTGCTGTTTTAGAGGACTGTCTGTCTGATCCATTGCATTAGTATAAAAGTCTGAAGTTCTGTCTGTCTGTCTGTCTGTCTGTCTGTCTGTCTGTCTGTCTGTCTGTCTGAAGTGTGCCATCCCCAATCTGGCAATTTCAACTTGAGTTATTGTCAGGAAGAAAATGTGTTTAATGATACGTTTAGGAAGTCAAGATTGTGTCGAGTTGATCCTAGTCGATGTGAAAGAATGAGCTAGACAATATTATGGGCAGTTGAACTTGTATAGCATGTATGAAAATGTTAAAAATGATTTGGAAAGTAGGGAATGTTTGTTAGAATAGTAGTGTTCAATGGTGGCACATCATGACGAGAAGAAGGCTAATACTTCTCTTGGTAAACCTGCCCAGGGTATAACGCATGCCCCTCTTCAGGTATATAACTAGGTATTTTGGAGTTAGGACAATTGTAATGGGAATGTAACTCAATCCCTAGCATTCGTATCAACGACTGAGGAAAACCTTAGTAAAACTTCAGTCAGGATTGCCTGTCTCGACGGAATTCAAACCCGTGACCTCCTGAAACTGCACTGACGGGGTAAGGGATAGTTCAGTATCTGTCAACTGATTGAGTTTCAACGCCCCTTTTTTGACACCGACGACTGGGTTACTAGGTCAGTTTGGCATCAGCTGTGCCCCCGCTCCCCCCCCCCAACTCCTGGGCGCAAGCAAGAAGCCAGGTTGCGTATTCGCGGTTTAAAACCTAACCAGGTAGCAGCACGGTGCGTATGCCACCATGGGCCGTCCGAAGGCAGATAAAAACACGGGTGCATAGGGAGCAAAAGTGGTTTTTTCATGCTTAAAGCATAATAATGTCATTGTAACGCGTCAGGTCTAGAAGTATTTCCAGTTTCCAGTAGTTGGGTACGATGGGGTTAGGACAGTCCCACTATATTTTGTAACCCCTCAGCTGCAAAAAAACTAGCAAAATTAAGGAATTTTATCTCGAAATTTTGGAGGACGTGTATTTTCAGTAATTTAACCTTTCGATGGGCAATACGCGAATTTCTTATGATTAATGGCCTTATACTTAGGCCTAGACCTAGATGGATCATGTAATATTAATATTTATATCTTTAAATTATTTATTCTCCCCCACCCCATCACCCCCCGGAAGTAATATTTGCGGGTTTCCTCGCGAAAAATAAATTATTCAAACTCGCTTGTTATTTAAAATCTGTGTTTCGTCACCACCATGAAACCTCTTAAAAACATTGTCTCACTTTAAAAGCCCCCCCCCCCCCCCAATGGCGGCTAAAATTGAAAGTTATAAGTTATATGGGAGCGCACCGGCCCCTTCACTAAACTTATATAAAAGGCCTACTCCTAACTATTATAATCCGAAAGTTAAAACTAATTATATTACGCCTAGATATAGTCCTAGAATTGTTTTGTTGTGTTTGGTTGAGATTATGAATAATATGAGCCATAAATAATTAAGTCTACGCATAATTATTTGCTATTTACGGCAGCAGTTGGTACAAATCTCTTGGATATATAAGAATAAAAAATTAAGGTAGGATAGTTACATTCAATGCCGCTGCACACAATTAAAAAAAACTATAATTATGGCATATATTATTAGATAATAAATAATAAATTACAAAAATTCCTATTATATCTATACCAATTATCAATTCCACCACTGATAATCGAAGACTTGACATAATATATACTATGGTTACAGATCTTTGGGTTAGAAATGTTGAACCCAAAGACGGTACCTAGCTCTTAGCCCGCTTGGGCCCATCCGCCTACAGCACATCATTGTAATAAAATAAATTACTATTATTGTTTATGTTTATCGGTTGGTGGTAATATCCATGAAACTGTTGAAATATGTGCGAAAAATGGTCCAAGGAATAGAAATAGAACTCCCATCTAACCCACAGTATGGCACGGAATAATATACACATCCAGACTTTTTGTTAATTAGCATCACACAAATGTGGTATTACTAATTGTATGACTTTCTGCTGCTAAATAATAAACAGGATCAGTAAATTCATTCTGGAGTTGGACCGCCGTGACGCTACAATATTGCATTGGGTTAACATTAATGCCGCCGTGCCCAGCCGCCCGTATCTGCCTTGGAGCAGTTCTCCACTTGAACCGCCAGATGTCAGCCACTTTGCTTGTAAACGCGATAGGCAGTGGACGATTATCAAAATATTGTCTTTGACAATGCCTTGGTGTTGTGCGCGCAAGAGAGAAACTAGGAAGACAGAGAAAACGAATAAATGCTGCTCTGTTAGGGCGAGTATTCGCGAATTAAAAGAATCAATCTTGCAATGCCCACGGACCTCGCATTGCCCTGTTGGCTAGTTTGTCTCAAAGGTGGGCCAACCACGAGGTCTACTTAATAGGCTTCTGTACTGTGACTTGAGGTGTTATTTTTGGTTTTGTTTTTGTTTTTAACAAAATAACATTGACAAAATGGCAATAAAACCATGTGATGCCACTCAATGATAATACACCCTAATGTTAATCCTGTATTCACCAAATAAGACTTTAATTTTGCTATTGGCTTTCATATTATCCACGTTATTTGTACTATTTATCAACTACCACTCTGGATTGCTGGTAACTTTAGTACGCTTTAATAATATTCAGGCAAAAACCAAAACAACAAAATATCAATTGTTGCGATTTTATTAGCTTATATCACAGTTTACAAATTTGTTTCCCTTGTTTTTAACCAATGGCTGCAGAAGTGACTCAAGGTGTTGGAGAGTTTTGTGACTGAAACTAATTAGATAAGTCATAATTGATTATTTCACTGTTTTGTATAGTGAAAAAATATAAAACATGAACCACCTTTCACATTTTTAATATCGAAATTTAAGGGTAAATTGCCTAAATTAATGTTTCATAAATCTCTAATATTTTGCTCTAACATTCATATCTATTTATTATAATATTCGCATGTTGTTTGTGTTAATATTGAAAAAATTAATGCAAATTAATGAAACAATCATTATCTAGGGATATGTAAATTGAATCCATCTGGCGAAGAATTCGATGTCAATACCTTGAGAGACATATACTCTGTGGTGTTTTTGTTTGTGTTCCACTTTGTTCGCTATTTACCGGAAAAATTTAGTTACTTTTCTGATATTGATGCAATTTTCAGGGGACCTTTGAAGTCCCCGTTTTTGGTTCAGTTGAAGAATTTGTTCTTATTTTTTTAGTTTTTACTTTTTTGCTTCTATTTTGTATCTCATTCTTTGTTCTCTACAGGAAAAACGGCTTCTTAGACCTTCATTAAATTTTCAGGGAACCTTTTAAGCAGCCGAACCGAGATATGTATTGAATTTGGGTACAACCTTAAAAAAAATCTAGGTAGGAAACGCCTAAGTCGTTGTTAGACGAGTGAGCGATTCATGTGTTGAGTACCCGGGAACATATTTTGCATTTGATTGATTTATTTACATTTGATTGATATGTAATGTATAAATAAAAGGGTTTTGAGTTTAGTTGGTAAAAGGGCGAGTCAACTTTAAGGCCACAATGCGCCACTCTAGGCTACGCTAGAGAGGAAAGACCCTTGTAGGATCCAGCCTTAGGTAGTATAGGGGGGAGAAAAGGGAATATTACCGAGTACTCACAACACATGGGTCTCTCACATGTCTCATTACGTCTTTGGCGTTTTACCAGTAGGCCTACCATATATCAATCAACTTAAATTCAAAAGTGACCGGGTACTCAACACTTGACTCGCTCACCTGAAACGACTGGCATTTTCCTATAGTCTAGCTGGTTATGGCGCCTTTATACACAGAATGAGTAAGACCCGGGTTCAAAGAACGGTCGGGATAGATTTCGTAATTTTTATGAAATAAATTATAGAACAAGTTTTGAAATGCGTACAATACTATGCAAAACGTAGCCAGTAAAAATTCGCGTGAAGATTGCAAGGTTAACTCAATCTCCGAGCAGAATTTTGGAGAACCTTTAGCGTACAAAATAAGGTACGCCTACTGCAATGCATTCATCGCCTGTCATTTAAAACGTGATTCGATAAAAATTATTGTCGTAAAAATAAATGTTATAATATATTTCCACTCTATTTTCAATATATTATTTCTTGTAGGTTAAACTCGCAACCGATTTTGCTGATTTGGTTAACAGTTCTCAATAAACTGGCACTGGAAATCTGTTTTTTCATTTCAGCGCAATCAGCGATTCGACCGATTTTCCGACCGACCTTTGAAATCTTTTAACTTGGATATGCTATGAATATGTGAACATTTAAAGAAAACAAAATCATAAATTTAACATTACGATTTTTATCGAATGCAGAAATGTAGGGAGATAAGCTAAAAATAAATATCTTGCTAGGTCTTCTCGGGCTTATTAGTCTGTTGGGTTGTTCTTGAAACATGTTTTTGGTACACCAATAATTGAAATGTGTATCAAATGAATTTGGGTTAAAGATCATTACATCCTTGTCAGAGAATGATTTAGTTGCATAGCACAGCAGTCACTAATTGGGACATTAAGGTCTAGTGGTAACCTGCCAGTAAGAGAATAGTTTAGGTGTATAGCACAGCTGTTGTCACTGATGGGCATTACGCTCATGGTAACCTCCCTGACATAGAATAGTTGTGTAGCACAGCTGTCACTGATGGGGGCACTTTGGTCTAAGGTATCCTCCCTGTCCGAAAAAAGTTAGGTGTATAGCACAGCTGTCACTGATGGGGACATTACGTTCTAGGTAACCTCCCTGTCAGAGAATAGTTTAGTTGTATAGCACAGTGTGTCACTGATAGGGGAATTAAGGGTCTAGGGAACCTCCTCTGTCAGAGAAAAGTTTCGTGTATTAGAAAGCTGTCACTATGGGGTCATTAAGGTCTAGGTAACCTCCCTGTCCGAGAATAGTTTAGCTGTATAGCAAAGCTGCTCATGATGGAGGGACATTAAGGTCTAGCTTTACCTCCATGTAAGAGAATAGTTTAGTGTTTAGCACAGCTGTCACTGATGGGCATTTAGGTCTAGGATACCTCCCTGTCAGAGAATAGTTTAGTTGTATAGCACAGCTGTCACTGATGGGGACATTAAGGTCTAGGTAACCTCCTTGTCAGAGAATAGTTTAGTTGTATAGCACATCTGTCACAGATGTCGACATTAAGCTCCCTGTCAGAGGCAGATGAAATCTTTATTATCTTTGTGCTGACTGCATTCAACTTTGACGGCTGACAGTATCAAATTCATTATAGATAAATTCATTGAAATTGAAATTATAATCAAAATTAAATAAAATCTATCTTGATAGGCAATTTTTTAGGCAAATGATTCGTGCTCACTGCAATCAACTTTAGCGATTGACAACTGCACGTTATCCATATTTGGACGTTATAAAAACTCATGGGACGTTCAATGCATGGCATTTGCATGTTTTTAAGGGCGTGTTTTAATGCACGGTTACTATATAACTAAGATACATTCAAATTATTTAATAGTTTTGTAGATATCTGAAGGATAGATAGTTTCCGGACAATGTCTTTTAAACAAATGGTAGAATAGAGCGATATTGTTCAATATTTTGTTGTAATAATATGTATTTTTAGGGGTTGGATTTGTCGGGAGAGCTCTTTAATTAGTACAAAGTTATAGTGTAATAAATCAGGTATCTGTCGAAAGCTTCAGACAGATTTATGCAGGCAATGTGCTGACTGTGATAAGTGGGGGGGGGGGGGGGGGGCTACTTATAGGTTGCAATGGTTGCAATGATAGGTCGTGGCATGATCCAAATTAGGGATCAGGACTTCTAGTCAGTATCTTGTTTAAAAAACGTTTTATACTATAGTTAATTTTTTTGACCGTGGGAAACCGGTTCACTAACAATATGGCACCGAGTTAACCAACAATAACAACAATTAATTGAGCGAGCGTAGCGAGCGTCTCCACTTGACTCTTATGGCTCGAATGTCTGTTTTTTTTTATTCTGTTACTGCTTCGATACAGGTCGCATTGTTTCTCTGATCGACCTGAAATTTTTCACACATGTAACATACCACATAGGCGGGGGTGCTGTAAGTTTTTTTAACAATATCCAATCGTTGGTTATAAAAAAAAAAAAAATGTTCCGACCGTTATGAAATTTTGCAGGGTCAATAGTGCAAAACATTCTCTCCCTAATTTTACAA
This sequence comes from Sweltsa coloradensis, assembly GCA_024449915.1. Lineage (NCBI taxonomy): Eukaryota > Metazoa > Arthropoda > Insecta > Plecoptera > Chloroperlidae > Sweltsa > Sweltsa coloradensis. The sequence continues at coordinate 92,311 of JAMZAV010002558.1, forward strand.
AATTTCAGCTAATTCAGTCAAGACCTTAAAGACTTAGGCTATTGGTATGTAACATTATGGGAATGTCGTACTCGGGTCGTTGATGCACGTACCGGTGCTCGCTCAACAACGCGACTGGACTTGAGCGTTTTCCTAGTTAAATTAACAATAAGTTTGGCTCGTTGATCTTTTGTGTGGCTCGCGTTGGTCTTGTGGTTAGCCTACCTGCTTCCAATGCAGAAGGTTCAGGGTTCGATTTCCGCTAAAGTCAGAAGATTTTTAGTTTCTGATTTGGGCTTAAGTCCATCAGTTTTGTCTTAGGAATTTGTAAACGGTGACTTTGGAGCCGTCCTAGCAACGAGGCACATAATAAATTTAATGTTGTTCTGAATTTGCCTTGTTGATTCTGGCGTTGATCCGCGGGTGTTCGCACTGTCCATACCGCCTGATGCTATATTTATTCCTATTAAAAAAATCTCGATCTTTGGGTTGGTTATCGTTCACTCGTCGATTGCGTCGCCTGCAAGGTTGGCTTGGTCGCTTTGGTTTACTGTCCCCCACTGAAAATCAGTTGTGTGACTGAATGGGTAGACTCTAAATACGGATTTATTTATTTATTTTATAGTTGAAGTATGTGGGGATTGTTTGGAGGGAATACTAGATTCCTAGCATTCACTCAAACAAGACGTTAGAAACAACTTTCAGTCAGGTTCCCGGTGACGGGCATCGAAACGACTCTGTGGATGCTCGGGGGCTGAAGAACTATTTAGATTGTTTAAAGCATTGCGCAGCACTCCTCTAAATTTTCCGACTTAAACTAGGCCCATCTTTACTATCATATTTTTGAGATCTACATTTACAAAAACGTTCAAAGATTATTTTACTCCTTTCAAATTAAAAATACAATCGCAGTGAACAAATATAATTATTCGCTATTTAATAATATATTTGGAACTATAATGGAAACCATCACAATCAAAATAAACGAAACGATATCCACTGCTCCTACTAATCATTTGCAACATGAAGAGAAATTCACTACTGGAACGTGGAAAGTTTTGAAACCCTCATGGCATGTTAATAAGAAGATAACTGAATTTTATAAATGTCCTATTTTGCTAATAATTTTTTTTTATCTATTGGTACTGCAGAATATTCATTTTAACAGTTGCTCTGCGTTTCACCAAAACATACCTACGATCGACACTGACATCTCTAGTCACATGTATTTTCTTGCTGTTCTGAACGTACATCGCGTCCGAAGAGATGGCAAATACGTTTACAATCATTGGCGGATACAGGGGGGCAGCATTGATGCGATCCCCCTGCACAATCATTACCTTCAATGCCATGTTCGAGGTTTTGACGTGTTTTTAGGCCTTTAAAAGTTTCTAATTCGCAAATTGTTTTACCTTCGGTATAAGGGGCACTACGAATGGCTAAAAATTTAAAACCTTCCCTCCACTGTTTTTTTTTCTCTAAACCGACCCTGTCTGTCTATAAATTTCCGCTTGAGTTATTGTCAGGAAGAAAATGTGTTTAATGATACGTTTAGGAAGTCAAGATTGTGTCGAGTTGATCCTAGTCGATGTGAAAGAATGAGCTAGATAATATTATGGGCAGTTGAACTTGTATTGCGGGTATGAAAATGTTCAAAATGAACTGGAAAGTAAGGAATGTTTGCTAGGATAGTAGTGTTCAATGGTGGCACTTCATTATGTGAAGAAGGCTAATTTTCTCTTGGGAAACCTGCTCTGCAATGCATGCCCCTCTTCAGGTATATATCTAGATATATTGGAGAAAGGACAATTGTAAAGGAAATTGTACTCAATTCCTAGCATTCGTATTAACGACTGAGGAATGAATACCTTAGAAAACCTTCGCGAATTAAAATAATCAATTATTTTATTTTATTGTCGCATAGGGTGGGCCAACCATGAGGCTCACTTGATAGCTAGAGGTGTTATATTTTGTTTTTGCGTTTTCAAAACTAAATTATATTGTCAAAATTAATGACAATAAAATCAAATGATGCCAAAACCTCATTTTAATCCGTAATTCAACAAATAACACTTAGCTTTCATGATACAAAGTTATTTGCACTGGTCATCAACTTCCACTCTAGATTGCTATAGTAGCTTCAGAACCTACGTTTGAATAACAATCAGGCGAAACCAAAACGACAAAATATCAGTTGTTGTAAATTAATTAACTTTTATCAAAGTTTGCAAAGGTGTTTCCCATGCTTTAAACTAACGGGAGTTTTGTGAGTGAAAATAATTAGATAATTAGTTATTGAATATTTCACTGTTTTTCAATAGAAGGAATATAGAAAAATATAAAATAAATACAAATTTAATATCTCATTCTTTGATCTCTACAGGACAAAAGGCTTCTTTGACCTTCATTAAATTTTCAGGGAACCTTTCAAACATTTGAACCAAGATACGTATTAAATTTGGTTACAATTAAAATATCTAAGTAGGAAAACGCCAGTCGTTGTTAGTTGAGTGAGCGAGTCATGTGTTGAGTACCCGTGAAAATATTTTGCATTTGATTTATTTATCTACATATGATTGATATTTTATTATCTACAGACAACCCTCTATTAAATAAGACACAAAAATATCAATTTTGGCAGGGTCCGAAAATCGTCAAATTTTGAAGGCTATACCCGTGGCATGTTCTGACCAGCATGGGATTTTCCTCCCTATATCCCCTAGGCTAGAGTGGCGCATTATGACCTTACGGTTTAAACTAAACAGAAATAATACTTTTATTATAAGTTTAAAAAAGGATTACGTTATGTTTGGAAGTTGAAAGCCAATGGTACCGGTATTTCTTTCTTCAACGCCTAAAAACTACAATGAGTCAATATGCAAAAAATTATATTTGCAAGATGAAGTACTTATACTAATCAGGATAGACATATTATAATAAATACACTTTTTTTTAAAACTTTACAATGTTATATTTTATTTTATATATTAGAACAATATTTGTAAGCTAGGTACTCCAGCTTCTTCATCGGGTTCTCTGTTATTTTTTTCTGTTAATAATAGCCATAGAAACTTCTTAATTTAAATTTGTATTCCAAAGTACGGGTAAGTCATAGCTTGGTTGACTGATTGAATTTGGATATACATATTGTTCTTATACATGAATATATAACCTTGGGCAAGTTTGAAAAAAAAATTACTTATTCTAACAAATCTATATTGTTTTATAAAAAACACGCTGCGAGAGGGTGGGGTGGGGTGGGCGCTGGACATTGTTTTAGGGCAGGTCAGTGTCAGCCGGACCAGCTGCTCTCTGGTCTGTCATGTATTACCCTTCTGCTTCTACAGTAGCTAACGGAGCGAGGGCGCGATACAAAACCAACTAGTCGAAAAGAAGCTAGTCTCGTCAAGTTTCACATTTGCTGTTGAGTATGAAAAGAACGCCTACTCTACATTAGTGAAATTACTGTTAAAGAGATTTTAACAGTGCTAAATCTGTGTTGGTTCGCCGTCATAAGCATAGCCACCACCTTCTAACTGGTTGATTTTTTAAATATTAATTGCTATTATATTATTACATTGTTGCTGCCTGTAGTGTATTGAACGGTGAGCGTGTATTGTATTCCATTTCCGACAAGTCCTCAATAGTGAGAAGCGCGAGAGGGATTCAAGACATCCCTGCTAAAAATTCTAGCTGTCTTGTCTTAGTCTTACGAACGTACATCGAACTGCTTGACCTTCAGGGCGCAGGGAGATGAACGCAACTCATTCGCCTTCACCTGCAGCGTGACGACAGACCTGAGGAGACAGACAGACAGATAGATAAACAGGTAGACGTACAGACAGACAGGCTGGCTGGCTGGCAGATAGACAGTGCAATACCAGAACTGAACAGGTAGACAGGCAGGCAGACAGGTCGACAGGCTGGCTGGTAAACCGCAATCAGTAGCTTTACAATACAATAGCTGTATTTCCATTTTATGAATTATTTAATTATTTTCGCACTTATAACAGGTCAAATAAAATTATCACGGATCACAATAATAACTCCCTGATTTGCAGTTCCTGATTTTTGGCAAAACTCATATTCGTTTGAGTGGGATCGCCTATAAATCATTTTTTTTTACCCTTTCTTTCTTTCTTTCTTCCCTTACCCCCCCCCCCCCCCCCCCCCCCCCCCCCCCCCCCACCCCCCCCCCCCCCCCCCCCCTCCCCCCCCCCCCCCCCCCCCCGGCAGGAAAAATATTCCTGTGCACTCCACTGACATAGCATAAAATATCCCTGACGTCCGTCACTGCCTATCCATTATTTTTAACGAAACCGGTCACTGTCGCCAGTCAATTGCTAAACCTTCATTTTCAAGTTAAAACTTATGAAGAATTATCTTAGGAGCACCACGTCACAAGAACGTTTGAAGAAAGATGCAACTTATAATGGATGTAAAAAGAAATGAAAATAATGCATTTTTTAAGCCAGTGCCATTTTTTTACTTTTTGCAATTTGTCACGATGTTTTTTGGGGGGAGGGGGTCCACACATTCTAATCTTGTTGGGGGGGGGCTGGAACTTTGCGCTACGCCACTGATACAGCATGTTTTAGAAACCCTTGGGATCAGAAAATATTTTGTGATTTTATTCCTACTCCACTTGAAGATTTTCCTGATATCTCAAGCAACATTTATTTACGAGTGTCAGGATCAGGTTATTTACTGATCTTGATGGTTACCGCTTACCGACTGACGTTTTAGCCTGTGGACGTATCTATAGTGTGGACCAGATAAGGTGGCGGTCGCCGAGGGATCGCAGCACTGTCGACCACGCACTATGGCCACAGGATCGGCAAAAAGTAGATAAAATAACGGTCTCTTAACTGCCTTTGGGAGAAACACGACTATTTTAAAGCCAAGCCTTGCCCCAATATATCCTAAAAATAAAGTATTATGAAGTGAACGAATAAAATCAAGACATTTTGATGCTCCTAAAACATTGACATCACATCTGGCGAGGTGGGGCCATTATAAACAGCTGAACTTTGGACACATCATGACCAACAGGCAAAAAAACATTTCGTAATCGTGATTACTTAAAATCATTATTCGCTAAATACTTGACTCTGTGTAGAAGAACTACTTTATTCAGCAGCGTATAAAATGTTGATTTATGTGATAACATGACCAAATACGGTAGGCCCTACCTAATGCCAGTTGTGTGTAAATTGTCACGTTGGCGTCCGTGCTCTCGCTTGACCTTGACGCCCGCCAGCTTATCTGGTTCAACCTATACCCACTCGTTTTTCGTGGGCAGATGCATCTACCCACTTACTTCTCGAAATGTCTTGTTTATTCTTTATCATTGTGTATTTACAAAACTGCGATGTATAAGTTGGAAACATTCCTTCCTTATTGCAAACTTATTGCGGTGGTCGACGCTAAGGGGGTGGGGGGCGTGGGGGGGAGACCGCACCCCCAAGAATCATCTCAGCCCCGCACTACACGTCTAATTATACAATCGCAATGGCGCAAGTGTAATTCATAAATTATGTTCTTTCTATATTTTAGTCAAGTTGATTTGGCCATTTACTTTATTTATTTATTTGCCGCCGTAAACGCACAATTTTGGTTTGTCTTTGTCCACTCCTGTGTTTTCTGTGGATTTATTGCCTTGAATTTCATTGACAACGAGGTGGTTTGATGTTAAACACCAAAACTCGAGGATAATTTTTCATCTTAAAAGTCAATATGATTTTATTAAATATTATTTGCACTTGCAGGTAATGGCGATTGTATCCGGAACGCAAGATCACGATGTTAGGGGGGGGGGGGCGATTTACACGCCAACATTGAGATTTAGATTTGCCCCCCCCCCCAACAATCGTTTTCGCCGCCCAGCCGCCACCCCCACCCTCCCCTTATGTAAGATCCTAGCGTCGCCTCTGTTGCGGATGGAAAGATGAGTTTTTCAGTAGTGTCATGGGGAAATGTCATTAAGTAATAATTAAATACCCCTCAATATACCTAAAACAAAATTCAGGGTATGCGCTGTGTACGGTACATACAAAATGTTCGTGAAAATACTCCTCTCACACTCACCCCAAAATTTTCCGGGGCTGTGCGCCCCGGACCCGCATTGGCTAGGAAGCCTCCCCCCACACCTTTCATTGTACAAAATAGTGTACTTTACCAGGAGAAAAGCTGATAGATGCCCATAAATAATTTTTGGATGACACCACTCCACCCAACACCCCGCTCGTCGAGATCGTCGAGCGTTCACCCACTTATTATTTTAGAAATTAACCACTGCCTAAACGACTAATGTTTCACATGGATATTTTAGATTCATCTCGAAAACACATGCGTAACATTTTAATTTTTTTTACAGATTCTTTTCTTCCGCTGAAGAGTCTACTTTTCAACACACCCATCTGAGCATTGCTACCAACCCAACGATGGCATCATCATCATTCTGGTTTGGTGTGTGGCTGTCAACGAACCATTGGTCAGATCTTCTCCGAGAGCGTCGAGGTCGTCTGTTCAACCCACATAGACCTTCTTTATAGTAGGAAAATAGTGGAAACACAACTCAGTAGTTACTAGCTGTTTCAGTGTGACTACTTCATACAATGGCAGTGGCGGATTTCTTTGTGTAAGTTAGCGGGAAGATGCTCTGGCCAAAAACTGTTTCGACGTTAGGTAGGGTTTTGCTATAGCGGCCTCAGCGTCTATCCTGTAGAGTGTAGAGTGTAGATGCTGCCATTGTATAAGTCGGTCACACGTGTATCAATTGCCATGCCTCATGAAGCAAGTTGCAGTGTTCACAGAGTCACAGACAGCAAGTAAAGCGGCGAGTTCGGGATCGTCTGGCTTCAGACCTTCTCATCCATAAAATAAAAATAAAAAACTGACTTTAGGTACGCGGATAGTATGTAGACTTTTCCGTTTATAAAACCAGACGTTCTTACAATATTTATGATTTCTTTTTTTTTGCGCATTATATTTGATTAATTTTATTTTTTTCAGTTTATTGTTGTCTATTGTAAATTGATGTCTTAATATACAATATATAAAACTACATCAAACTTTGCATATCAACAGTTCATTATTTTATCTGCTTTAAATAATCAATGAGTTTGATTTAGTTGTCGACTTTGGTAAATTAGATTTTAATAGTTGGTAAAGATAAACGTTAAAAAACAAAAAATAAAATAAAGACAAAAATAGTCGGACTCAGCAGAAACAAAACTCGTGTAGAAGTCCCTCCTTTACAAGCGTTTTCAAGATATTTCAGCGGCAGAAGATTGGTTAGTTAGAGAATATACTCCAGACTTGACAGAGATGGGATGACTGCTTACTGCGACCCCTGTTGTAGCATTGGACTACGGCGGTGAAGAACGCTCTATGTGGACACCACTGAAGCTGTACTAGGAAAACGCTAAAGTCCCGTCGCGTTTTTGAGCGAGCACCGGTACGTGCAAGACGACCCGAGTACGACATTCCCCATAATGTTAAATACCCAATAAGTCTTTAAGATATTGATCGATTTAGCTGAAAATTTGTAAAATATGAGAGAATGGGATAAAATCCCACCGCCACTAGAGGACCTTGACAATCAAGTTCTTTGAGAAAACTATTTTAACTCTTTGGTAATAAACAAATCATACACTGCTTCTCGATCGTATTTGATTAGTTCTAGGTGCCGATGCATCTCTGTGAGCATTTCGTGCCATGAGTAAACGTTACTTTTGTAAAATTGTAATTCTATCTACACTTCTTAAAGGTCTTGACCGATTTAGCTAAAAACGTGAAAAATAGGAGAGAATGTTGTACTTTTGGACACTGGCAAAATTTCTAACGATCGGAAACATTTTTATTATTATTTTATTTTTATTTTCAAACAAACGAACAGATTTTGTTCAAAAACTATACAGCAAAACCGCATAGGTATTATGTAGATGTGTCGCAAAAATTTCAGGTTGATCGGAGAAAATGTGCGACCTGTACCGAAGCAGTAACAGAAAGAAAAAAAAAACAGACATTCGAGCCATAAGAGTCAAGTGGAGACGCTCGCTACGCTGCCTCAATTATTACTTGTATAATATCCAACTTAACAGGTTTTACAAAGATTGTGCCATGGTTGAAGACACTGAATTACTGCGACTCATGTTGTAGCATTGAACTATGACGGCGAAGAACGTTTCTCATTTGTTGACACCACTGGAAGTGTATTATTACTTGTATAATATCCACCTTAACAGGCATTACACAGAACGTGCCATAGTTGACGACTCTGCTTATCTGGCGAGCTCATGTTGTAGCATTGGATATGACCATGCCGGTTAAGGAAACATAATGTGACACCATGCAGCTGTATTAATACTTGTATAATATCCACTTAACAAAACATGACTCTTTGCAGGAGCTTCTGTCATTGCCATATAGTTATGCAAGTAACGGACTGATAAAAGACATACCCTACTTGCATGAGCTTCTGTCATTGTATAAAGGTATTTATTGTAAGTAGCGGATTGATGAAGGACATTACCTCCTTGCAGGAGCTTTTGTCAATGTTTTTTTTTATTGTAAGGCGGACTGTTAAAAGAATTTCCTCCTTTCTGGAGTTCTGTCCTTGTATATTTTAATTGTAAGTAGCATACTGATGAGAGAAATTAATTTCTTTGCAGGAGTTCTGTCCATTGTATTTGTTAATTGTTAGTAGTGCTGCTGAGAAAAATTACTTTCTTGCAGGAGTTCTGTTATTGAATATGTTAATTGTCAGTAGCGGCCTGATAAAAGACATTACTTCCTTGCAGGAGTTCTGTCATTGTATAGGTTAATTGTAAGTAGCGGACTGATGAAAGACATTACCTCCTTGCAGGAGTTCTGTCATTGTATAGGTTAATTATTAGTTGTGGAAATATCAGTTAATTAATTGTTATTAAGATTAGTATCAAGATAAGGTTCATTCAAGCCTTAGAGAGAGGTGGTTAGGCAAATGAGTTCTTCTATATCTTTGCGTTGACTGCTTTCATCTCTGGCGATTGACAGCGCGCAAGCCTGCTTTGGATGTATTAAAATTTATTTGAACATTCATTGTTTGGATATTTGCGTGGTTCAAGGCTATTGTAGTCAGGGTAGGGTCAAAACCTTGGAAGTCCATGAAAGATGGCTGAATAAAAGAGTACCTTTAATAAAGCAGCGATTTCTTTTTAAATTTGTTTTTGGTCGGGACAGAACCTCACTCGTTTTTTTGACAATAGTGTAGCCAGCACAGCTAAATCAAAATTAAATTTTGTGAACCGGTTTTCTGGATATAGTTTTTTAACACCTTTAGCTACAACTTAAACTATAAGGACGAATAGATTTCTGAAATAACAATTGGTGTACGATTTTTTTTGCCAGACGATACAAAACTTTAAAAAAAATCGTATTTGTTCCGTTTGACAAAAATCGTATACAAGCTGTTATTTCAGAAATCTTTTTGTACTTATAGTTGAAATTGTAGCTAAACCGATTCACAAAATTTTATTTTGCACTTGCTGTGCTGGCTACACTTTTGTCAAAAAAACGACATAACATGGCCGATAGTGAGGTTATGTCCTGCCCCCCCCCCCTTCCCCTATAAAAAATTTGTGTTTCTGTTTTAAGTGAGGCCGTCTTTAATTCAGAAAACTTTTCAGCCATGTTTTATCAACTTTCAAATTGTCGGACAGAGGTGGTACATTAGCCTTAAAGGGCTTTGGATTGAATTTTACAATGTCCTTTGTATCGTTCAGATTCCCTTGTCATCTTAACATCACTCACTTTTACAGTCTCCTAAGGAGGCTGAATAATCGCCAGCCTTCGAGCAGCTGTGAGCATTCCGACTTGAGGGAAAAAACCATGGTCAGCCATGGTTGAAGACTGCTTAGAGCAACCTGTTGTAGCATTGGACTATGACGGCGAAGAACATTTTTTTGTTGACTCCACTGAAGCTGAATTATTACTTGTATAATATCCACCTTAACAGGCATTACAAGATTGTGCCATGGTTGAAGACTCTGCTTACTGCGACTCATGTTGTAGCATTGGACTTTGACATGACGGTTAAGAACACTACTTGTTGACACCACTGCAGCTGTATTATTACTTGTATAATATCCACTTAACAAACATGACTCTTTGCAGGAGCTTCTGTCATTGCATATAGGTTATTGCAAGTAACGGACTGATGAAAGACATACCCTTCTTGCACTAGCTTCTGTCATTGTATACAGGTAATTATTGTAAGTAGCGGATTGATGAAGGACATTACCTCCTTGCAGGAGCTTTTGTCAATGTTTTTTTTTATTGTAAGTAGCGGACTGTTAAAAGACATTTCCTCCTTTCTGGAGTTCTGTCCTTGTATAGGTTAATTGTAAGTAGCGGACTGATGAAAGACATTACCTCCTTGCAGGAGTTCTGTCATTGTATAGGTTAATTGTAAGTAGCGGACTGATGAAAGACATAACCTCCTTGCAGGAGTTCTGTCATTGTATAGGTTAATTGTAAGTTGCGGCCTGATGAAAGACATTACTTTCTTGCAGGAGTTCTGTCATTGTATAGGTTAATTGTAAGTAGTGGCCTGATGAAAGACATTACCTCCTTGCAGGAGTTCTGTCCTTGCATGGATTTATTATTAGTAGCGGAAATATTAGTTATTAATTGTAATTAAGATTAGTATCAAGATAAGATACATTCAAGCTTTGTAGAGAGGTGGTTAGGCAAATGGGATCTTCTTTATCTTTGCGTTGACTGCTTTCATCTCTGGCGATTGACAGCACGCAAGCCTGCATTGGATGTATTAAAATTTATTTGAACATTCATTGTTTGGATATTTGCGTGGTTTTAAGGGCTTTGACTTTTATTTTACAATGTCTTTGTATCGTTTAGATTACCTTGTAATATATTTAATAATTTATTTTTGGTTACCTGAGCGATGGATAGTTCTTGATATATTATAATTTCTGCCTTTTTCGCTTTCGTTTGAATATATTGTAGCTCTACGGTGGTTGAGTGTAGATGATAGCTACGAACCCCCTTATTTGAGATAGTTATTGATATGTTAAACTTTTATTTAATCACCACCTAGTTTCTGAAAGTTTAATTTAGGTCTCTGTCGAAAGCTGCAGCGAGATTTATTTAGAAAATAGTGGTGAAATAACACAACACTTGTAGGTTTGCATCAAAAACACGTTAATTTGAAAAGCAGATTACAATATATTTTTGTTTTCAATACAGATACTGCACACGTTCAATCTATGTCACTCTTCAAGATACAAACTACTAAAGTTGTGACGATATTTGGTTGGGAATATCCAGGAGATAATGAAGGACTCATTCGGTCGGTGGCAATCGTTGTACGATGATGCGGTGAACAGTACTCGCATTGAGGTTTTTAAACTCAACGGTCGTATTTTATAAAAGGTACACGGGTTCCATTTTTTGTACAAAAACTATTTTGTACATGAATAATGCAAAAATTAACAACGGTCATAAACTAGAATAGTTCGTTGAAATGTTGGAATATTCATCAGAGTACTTACTTTGTTATGGTGTAGGAATCAACGTACTAAAAAAAAGCACCTCCCAGTTTCAAATTGACGCTCGTCTTTATTAACAGTGTAGCCGCACTGGAAAAGAAGTCTCTAGATAATTATTCACCAATGAGAATTTACTGCCAACTACACCCATAAAAGTGGATCCGTTTCTAGCCTGGGATTAGCTAAGGTTCAATGGTTTTGCACTGGGAATAAAACATGCCATTAAAGACTTAAATTAAATTTGCGCATTGACCTAGTTAGTAATAATTTATGGAAAGTTAAACAACATAAATGAAGATCCAATGTAGTGCAACTAAAAACGTGGAACATTTAACCGCAGACCTCCATCCAAAGCGATGTAGCGCATGTTATGTATATGTGGTAACAATTTTAATTAAAGTCGGTACTAACATGGTTTCGAACCTAGATTGTCTAGATTTTACGCCCGATACTTTTCGTTTGTCTGACTGAATGGCATAAGAAACACGTTGAAACCTACCACATGTCTACATTATTATTAGCTTTTACCTTATGAGAAGGCCTACTTTTTATTTACAACTTAATGTTAAAGCAAAAAAACGTAAAATGATTTTTTGCTTGTAAGCTTTAAATTATTCGATTACACTTTTTAGGTAGACTACATAAAATTTACGTACACATTTACATTTTCGTACAAATTTGACAAAATTGAATTTATCTTTTCATAGTGGATTCAAAATCGAAATTTGATCTCATTTTTAAAACAAATATGAACAGTGTTAAAAACAAAAACAATTTGTGAATGAAGTACAAAATAATAGCCGTTTTAATAATAAAGCTCTTCCAAAGAAGTTGTCCACCGAAAAAGTATAACTATATTCCAATATTATGCAATCTGTGGGTCAAGAAATAAAAATATGTAAAAAGCATAATTTATGAAGTATAATAACATCAACTACACACAGTCTCTTGAAATGACCAGGGTTAACAATGTTATATTTGTTTTTGGTATGCATTCTTCAATGATTAAGACTATTGTGGACATTATTTTGGTGTCATATATTCGCATTAAGTAAACTATGTTAATGGTATATTTAGTGGGTTACATCCAAGTTCCAGCCAGCTACATAGAAAACACGAAGGTCTATATCATAACGTAAAGTATCATAGATGCACATTCCAAAAACTCCTGATCATAGGTATTAGTTTCAGCTTTAATTAAAAATCTATACAAATATTACTGTTCGAGAAAATGTCACCAAAGTTGTTCTTCAAAGTCGCAATTTTTGGATAATACATCAACCAAAAAATAAAACCGAAATAGCGGTAAAATTTTCAAAATAATATAATTGATGTCCGTACTCCATTGCTCTCTGTTGTAGGTATACATTTTTAGTAAAAGTGCCTTACCTTCTTTTTTTTTTGGGGGGGGGGGAGTGCATGCGATTGTTTAATTAGCCCATCCCCTTACTATGGTTGACATTTAGTGTAGAGCACTAATAATTCATCTAAATTGATGTCATGTCATTGTTGATGTTTGAGTTGTGCAACACGTTTCAGTTGCATATAAAAGTATTCTTGTGCCCACTTAGTTGTAGGCTAGACCTACACATGCAACCTCTGATATTAAGAGCTTAACTGCTATTTTGGCTTATTTAAAGTATGTGCATAGTTAAGAAGAAATGCACAAGGTAATGTTCCAGGACTTAATTCAAGAATGGAATCCTCTTTTAAAATTCAGAAACTATAAAACTTTCACTCAGAATGCCTGTAACTAGCCCTTGCGCCCATGACCTCCTAAAAAAGGTTAGTGAACTGATAGCAGCAACATGCATCGGTAAATTAATAAAGCAAATAATTATAGAATACATCTGGAGTGAGCAAAAGTGACATAATCTAACAAATAAGTTCGTAAAAGATTAAGATAGTGAAGAAGTGGAACAATAAAGCAAACTGTCAGATTTGATCCGAAAAGGTGATGAGATAATTATAAGCGCCTTGTTTTTGACCTTCAGCTATGCCCTCATATTCTAGATAAACACATTCGTGACGTTTCCCCCTGATAACAGCAAAGTCCACCAGGAAAACGTAACCGGTAGCTGTTAGCTTTGAGGGGCAAAAAACGACTAAAAAAGGCATGTGAAATAGCTAGCCATGGTTCAATTATATACCTAGTTTAGGCAGAAAGGTGTTAAAATTTAACTGGGAACTTGATCTTATTAACTATGGTATGCTAAATACAAAAACCATTTTGCCCAGACGTCCAAAGGCTTTCGTCCCCCACCACCACCAGCACTTAAAAAAAAGATTCTACATTAATTTGTTCGTACTTGTAGGAGATTATCTTACTAACTTTGGTGTATTGACAGTATTGGCTCAAGCGGTAAGCGCTTTCCTCTGATTCGGGAGGTCCCGAGTTCGAATCACCTAATATGAGGGCAATGCTGATATTCTCTAAATATTTATAAAAACTACTACAACAATATAAAAACACCTTTTAAATAAATAGTGTTAGTTAACTTGTGTGCAAGTATTATTTAGTAATGTGCACATTGTCTAGACTAGCATAAAACACGATCAAATAGGGAAGTTGCATGACTGTATTTTCAGAAAGCCTTCCTTAACACAAAAGTAACTTATTTTTATTTCGAAAACATTTCCATTCATTAAATTTGGTGGAAGCTATAACCTTTGTCAATCAGCTAAAAGTAATTTTCTATTCATCATAATGTTTTTTATTCTCCTCTTAAAATAATAGCGAAATTTAATAAAGAACTAAGAATTGAAAACAAACCATATATATATATCTATATTTTATTTGGCGTATAAAGTCTTCAGTAGACCTGGGCTTCAACATATATTTCAAACGTAATACAAATTTTTCCAGGGTGATTAACGCAAACATCAAATACAAAATCATGTTTTTTATCGTTACATGTGTACATACATTAAATATAACATTGAGACCTCTCTGATTCGATCATCATTATGTGAACAACTTTCAAGCAAGATTATTTCGTAATATTTTCATTTGTTCTAGAGCACGATACATCTCGTCCACCGAATGGTGTAGGAAATAATTATTTAAAAGTGCTGTGAGGATAATAACATGGTTTGAAAATAGTAAAGATAAAATAAAAATGTACAGCTAAGAAAATTGTTTTGTCTCGTTTATAAATTCATCTTTCGTATATTTTTTTACAAAACCCCAGACTAAAAGCTCTGGAATTACCTTAAGGCTGAATAATTAGAGCATCTGGTATTGTTCTAACCCCGTTTCTTTCAGACTGGGTTCAGCTTCATCCCCTCCCCCCCTCCACCTTGTCTGCCTTGGGTCTCGTGTTAAGTAAGGCCGACGCCCACGCTTAGCAGAATATCTTGGCATAAATCTGTTTGTGCACGTCATGTCTCGAACGTGATACAAGTAGGATCCTGTTGCTGGTTGAGATCTTACCGAGCGGAGGAATTAGGAGAGGAATTGCAGCTGATAGGGCCACGAACAGCCCTGTAGCCAAACTCCACGAATTAGCAATTCTAATCACCGGCTGAGAGCTCAATAGCACTGGATTTAAGGAAGATTGTTCCTGAAGCGTTATGTGAATCTACATCAGTTCTAGATAGCTTTTTCATCCACCATCCCTCCTCTTGTAGGTCTAATATAATCACAAAAAGTGTGTGGCCTGAATGTATAATAACTTAACCAAAGCGCAATTTAAATAATTTTTCTGACTATACCACCACATTCCCAGGTAGTGCGGAAACTTTTCCCGAGTGGCTTTGCATGATTATTTCTCAATAAAATTTCAATCTCTCAAGTTATTAAGGGAATATTCCGTTCTTCCTTAGATCAAAAGATTAAACAGCATCTAAAGACGGACAAAAGGATTCTTACGATGACAAAGCGATAAGGCTGGCCAGAGAGCCACTTGAAGGCAAGGAGCTCAAAAGGCACGATCATCCAAGCTTCCGGGGTTTCTATGAATATGCTTCACTTAACGATAGCAGATTTCCCCCAAGTTATAGAAGTTATGCCTTGTGGTGCTATTAACGATCAAACGCGCTCTTTTTGAAAAGCGTTCCTTGAAGCATTCCTTATAGCTATTGTTGGTACAGAAATTATAAGAAATAGTAAAATATGTAATAAACATGACAATGAAGTAGAACCACAGAATATAATTATTATTTGAACACCACGTGCTGTTGCCGAATGGGGTGAAGTGCATGCGCATGCGGAGAGCAATGAGCATAACATATAACTGGTATTAAAAAGAAAGTGTTACCCATTCTCTGTGGGAGTCATTGTACTGATCGTCTCAGCTTACAAGTTACTATTTACTTCTAGACTATATCTAGTAAAACTAACCATGACTATGCTACGCATGCTTGAGTCCCGGTTAGGATGTTTTATTGTTTTCTTCCGGTTTCATTATTTGTTCAATATTTAATTTTTCCCATTATATCTTGTTTTTAATTTTTAGTTTTAATTTTACACTTGTTCCATTGAATTATTTTAGTAGTGTATGGTAACTCGATATATTCGTTTCAGTGCTGCATCACGCTATTATTTTCTTTTATAAGTGAATTTATTTGTTCCCGATTTCTTATTTCATCCGATATGAATTACATCTGCCCGTTTACGTATTTATTTAATTTTTAGTTTGGCTATTCATATAAATCTGTTTATTTCATAGCACCACAGACGACTATTTTCTGATATAATCCTTCATTTTAAAACTGTAATTCAAATTTATTCCAAAACTAAATTGTCGGAAATCATGAAACGTATTTTCTATTTAACCTTATTTTGCGTTACTTATCCTACCGTTGAATATGGGGCTAAACTAAGGTGATCTTGAGATAATATTAATAGGATTTACCTCTGCATATTGTCAACTGGGAAATTGCATAACTGATTCAACACCAAGTTGACAGAACCGTGCAGTTTACGAGACAGCGCATGGATTAATGTGTATAATTAATACATAACTGACCTATATGTGCATAACAAATAACGTGTAGATGTATTTCGAGTACGAGATAAGCAATGTATGTAAATTAATACGATTGTAGTTACACGTTTACAATTAAATTACATACGTTTTGATATGATAATGATTTTGGTAGTGATAGTTGTACTGTAATTGATATTGATTTAAGTTATATGAGTTAAATTCAAATGTTTAATTTATTACATGTAGAGCTTCAATTAAAGTCATATTGCGAGAGATAAATAATGTTCAGTACCCCTGAGTAGAGAAAGTTTAGATCTACCGTCAAGTAAAGTAGAGGACAGACTTAAAAGAAATGATTATATTCAAATTGGAGGGTAGAAAACATTATAATAATATGACAGATGCATGAAAGAAACAACGGCGGGATGAAAATTGAAAATTAATATTAGGAGAAATAATCAGTCTGTTTAACACTCCTGTCACATTATTTCAGAAGTTCAATACACGAATAAAATGTGTTCAATCACTTGTGCATGCCCATAATTGTGCATGCGTTATGAGCTGACGGTGACAAAGTAATGATCATTATATTGATTTTAAAATCAATTAATTATCATCTATCAGTGCCTTACCAATATCGTGACCTGAACATAAGTCGACATTCTCTTCCTCAGAAGCATGTAATTCAATGCACGTCGAATCGGGAGTTATTGAAGTGTACAATTGATTTATTTTCTTGATTGATGAAGGAAGTGCCATCTTAGTTATGTATAGCTCACACACTCACACACTAACTCACTAACTTAATCACTCAATCACTCCCTTCCTCACTCACTCACTCACTCACTCACTCACTCACTCACTCACTCACTCACTCACTCACTCACTCACTCACTCACTCACTCACTCACTCACTCACCACTCACTATCACTCACTCTTACTCACTCACTCACTCACTCACTCACTCACTCACGCACAAAAGTAATAACAATATGGTGAAAAATGATACAAATGGAAGTGACAAAAGCCTCACTTCTTAGGGGAGATGCCTGCCCTGTCAACGGCGTGTCCGCAGGTTCATTCTTTCCCCTACCACACTAAGAGGCTCAGCTAATTAGGAGCTCGATATTTTCCAAGCTAACAATACGACTACCTCCCCTGTCAACAAAAACAAAGACCAAATCCCCTCTGCCTTGTAACATGACGAGCAGTCAACGCTATTATACGACACGGTATGCTGCGCCGAATCCAGATTTAACGCCCCAAACTTGCGACTGTTATCTCTAGGACATATTAAATACTTCCTTCTATCTGGATTTGCTCCCTAGCGGAGATTCGCGGCTAATTTGTCACTTGTGGGAGGGGCAGTTGTGAAAACCAAAAGGGCATTCATTGTTCGTTGGTTCTCGCTTCACACCTGTCAACATTTCACCAACAAATGAACGGGATAATGAGAAATGGCGATTGTCTTTGTCCATTCGCATGACACGTCGAAATGATTTGGAAAATAATTAAAATAATAACTGCGCAATAAAGGACAAAACAATGTGACAGTCATAAAGATTATTGTCATTTTTATGGTCATCGTTTAATTCAATTTAGCAAAACGTTGACGTTATTTCTAGTTGCTAATTACTTAAAGAGAAACTAGAGTTTGGTGTGGTGGGCTGCTTTGTTCTTTTTGTAGCAGCTTCTTAGGGTTGTGTCTTTATAATAGAGATGAACGATAAATTGTAGCTCCCACCGCAGCCAAGTTATTGATTAATCTGGAAATTAAACACCGCGCTAGAAAGTTTACGTTTGAGTGACGGTACACTCAAGTATTCCCGTGCTTGAGAACTGGCTCTCAACAGGTTGGTTATTATTGAAGGTTTTACTTCACTCAAAGTGACGCACCAATCATGAACAAGAATAATTAAGTTTATTAAGTCAAAGTTGTATTAAGTAAACATGCGGTAAAAAATATCGGAAAGGGTGGCCCCATTAGAAATATATACAAATTACGAATATTTCCACGAATCACTTTCAGTACCTCAGAATAAAAGTGGACTATTCCAAATTGTTATTTTAAACTTGCACGCTACAAAAGCCCAAAGCGGGCATAATAATAAAATGTAGGATTTTATCTCCCTACAACTGAATAGCTAAACTGCACGATTTTTTAAAGACCATCTTAATCAAATTAACATGAGAGTCATTAAAATGATGGGTATTTCTCAGGCTACTAAGAGTTTATATCACAGACAGCAACATATTTTAAAAAAACTCTACGTTGCTCTTTAGAATTTTTAGACACCATTTAATAAAAATTTGGAATGCTTTAGTTGATATTTTTCAATATAGTGGCCACAAAACACGTATAATAATAATAATATTTCGTGTTGAAATCTTATAATTTTAATTTTCGCACTTTTCAGCTCCCCGTATTAAATACTCCACAGACTATTTTTATACGGATAGCTTCATTTATTGTTACATTTAAATAACATAAATTTTACAGGCAGACTTAGCTTTGAGTAAGATCCTTTTATTTTATTCTGGGCCTCTGAATATATCGATTAAATAAAAAGGATTCGAGTCTCAATGTGTCAACGATGACACTAATCAATACGATAAATATTATTAGCAACGGTTGAATTAGATTGTGACACACTATTCTGAACCTTCACATACTGTTTTAACAATATTGTACAACGATCTCATCCGAGGAAAATAACAAGAATACTTTCTGACAGTTTTGGTGGAGGTGCCGGGTCAAAGTAATTTCTTAAAAACATTGCTTAAAGTATCTGTGTTCGGACTAATGAACATCATAAAACATAACAATATTAACTACTCCACCTACGGGTGTGTTTTCCGACTAAATAAATCGAAAAATAACAATATATGTTATTATGGGATTGAATATCAATCCACATTTGTTATCTCAATTTTAAAAGTGTACGTATTTCTTGTTAGAAAAGTTAAACGAGCAGGTCATAACAACAATATGGAATTCACTAAAATATTTCTGGCTAGATGTAAATTGAATCATCCACTTGCCCAGACATTGACATTATTGATCCAGCTAATAAAATGGTGGATTCTCTCTACCATTCATTCTATTATGTATTCGTTTTCAAAAAGGAACTAACATCATCGAAAATGTGCATAAAAAAGATCGTGCAGTGGAATGATCATATCACGAAAACCATATGTAAAGCATACTTTTATTTTTGACTACATACCCTCATATTCTATAAACAAATTTTAATCGACCCCGCACAAAATTGACCTAGTGTATTATCATAACAATTGTTTTCCCAAATATTTATGTGTAAGTATAGTTTGAATTTGTTAACACTACTTAAGGCGGTAAGGCGGGGGTTTAGTTTGGCTTCAACTGACATTTTTCCATCAAATTAAATGAAAAATTAAATGTTTTTTTTTGCTTAACGTCTCTTTTAATGCTCTTTCATCTAAGTATTTGCCTTAAAGTGAAATGTTATAAACTATAGCCTATAATATGGTTTTAACTAAAATAACCAGTTATCAGTATTGATCCCAAAAAATTGAATTCGAAGCAATTAAGTCATAGATAAGTAAACGGTGATTGAAGTTTAAGGTTTGTATATATTTTCTAGGATAGAATATAAAATATTGAATTTGGTGGATGAGCCGGGTCCATGGAAATAAAATTGCGTGGTTACTTTTCGCACAAAACATGCACTAGTGCGTGTCAGTAATTTGAAAATTAAGAAGGTTAACCACTTGCCATGATTTGTACGTCACTGGCTGATCGTTTTAAAAAGCAAAAGTGCTTGAATACGTTAAGAAGTAAATAAGTTAATGGTGATTGTTGTTTAAGGTACTGTTTATTTCTAAAACTATAGAAAAATATATTGAATTTGGTGGAGGCGCCGGGTCTCTGAAAATCTAATTTCGTAAGTACTTTTCGCACAATACAAGAACTAGTTAGTGTTTCTAATTTGTTCATTTTTTATGTGAGTTAAGGTCTTACAAAGTAGGAAATTTATTTTTAAAATACCATCTTATGATCTTATGATCTCCTATGATCTCGAGAAACGAAACTGAAAACTTCTTCTTTTCTTTTCAAAATACATAACAATAATAATAAATTCAGATTCCGTATTATCCTATACAAAAAAGAGATTTAGAAATATATGTTATTTGGTTATGTAATAAATTAAAATTGAAATCAATATGAGTTTTCAGCTAGACCGTCTAACTACAATTACGTGTAAGGTTCCAGAAGGTGACGCAAAGTGCTTTCTTGAAAAGACTATGCACCCTTTACCCGTAGTTCTTAAGTAAACTGGATTCGTGTCTCCGGTGGATCTAGTTAAGTCGTTGGTGGAATTCCTACCTTGAACTTGGAATAATTTGACAAGCTTTACTGCTGTTCATCAAACACTTGGGAAGTTTTGGTTGAGACACGAGCCTTCTCTACGGGTTGGTATATGGTAATCACAGACTAAAGCTTCGTTTCGCTCTAGGAGGGGAAAAACCCTTCCATCCAAGACACATATAAATGAACCATGAGTCCTTTCCATAGTTCCATAATGGCCATAGATTTAGATGGTTTTCACTTTGTGGGGCTAACTTTAGAAGAAAAACTAGAAAAATGACACAGCCCAAGAGAGTAATAAATTAGTAATAGATTCCTATGAAGTTCACAAGAAATCAATGTTTTTTCGCTCTAGGGTACACATCAGTTTTTTCGTTGGGTGACCCTTCGGGTGACTTATTAGGTTTATTAAGCTTAGTTCGCCATCTCGACGCTCAGCAGACGACTGGACATCGACGTGTTATAAAAGACCTCGTCCGCTACTTATCCCTGTGTGGCTCGTAAGTCCAGTGAGTGTAGTCCCAGCTTTCCGTGTGGAAAGGACACGGGTACGATATTACCCTTCTAACATGGACTCACATACGTCAATACTTGAGCTACTTGAGGTATTTGTAACTAACCGGTGACTTTGGAACCCTCCTAGCAACGAAGCACATAATAAATTGTATAAAGTAAATAATCTGTTGTTCTGAACTATTTTTGTTGATACTAGCGTAGCCCGCGGTGGAATCATGTCCTACTAGTTAGTTAGAATTTCTAAAAAAAACTATCTGGTTGGTCATTATTCACGTGTCGATGACTAAGGCGCTGACCGGGTTGACTCGGCCCGCTTTAAATAATTAAAGTCTACCACTGAAAATTAGTTATGCATTCAGAGTTGGCTCTAATACTGATGGTGACAAGTAATAAAAGAGATAACTTATAACTTAAAATATGAATTGTTAAGAACTAATTTGTTTAAGAAAAAACAACGATAATGTTAGTGACATAGCCGATCAACAACGACAACTTTAGTGAGACGAATAAGTGAGAAATGCCCCTCTAACTTTCATCATGCCAAATAATATAGTAATTAATTACATTTGCTGTATGTAGTTGTTTATTACGTTAAGGAAACATTGGCAGACGGCATTATAAATGTTAAATTTGTAATTGTTGCCAATGCGCAGCTTATAAGCTGGTATAGCTTCTCACAAAAATTGTCGCTCTCACTGTCGATGTCACTGTCGCTGTCACTTAGTAAATAGACCCCCAGAACTAGAATTCAAATATTCTTGGCCTTAAACATTTAGATAATTTAAGTTATGTTTTCAAAAAGTGATTATATTCTCCGCCGTTGCTGTACTAATATGCGAATATCTTTAATTTTTGTGTGATGATAAAAATGCGACCATTTTAGTAAGTTTCTATACTACGCGAAAACGAAACGCTTCAATGCATAGATTACCGGATCATGTGAATAATAAGCAATAGTAGTAATTTCCCAGTCGTATGTGGAGTGTAACATCGCTGAAGAGTAAGATACATCTCTGTAATACACGTCGTCATGCATGGTTGCCCTCTGCGGTGTTTAGCCTGGGTGAAAACGTTTGAGGACGCTGACAAAGACAATCTTAAATGAACCGCGAGTTCCTATCAAGAGTCCTTTGATTATCACAAAGGAAGTTGGTTTCGCTTCATGACTTAAGTCGGAGGTGAAAAATCGATAAGCGACACCGCTCAAGACATTTCTAAGTTGCTATCAGTTGATCACTTGGAGATCACAAAACTGAGTTGTTACCGCTATGATCCTCACAGTTTTGGGGAATCGTAATTCATATACATAATGTAAAGTTCGCGTGAAATATGGTACAATACATGTATTTACAAAACAAAATATATCGTCTAATAAAACAGAGTTTCACATACACAATGTGCTTGCATATTGCAATTGGACAAGTTTATAAGAAAGTGATATGAAGTCAAATTAGTGAATAAACCATTAAACGAATTCTCAGATTATTAAAATAACAAATAAATACAATATTACGCAATTTTAAAGTAACCATTAAATCGTTGGTCGGATCCTGTAATACTAAATACAATTTTACGGTATCCGTATTATTGATACATTTGATTTAAAATGGAATGACTGAATAGACCTACATGAAATGGGTTGCGATACACCCAAGGCATCGAGCGTTGGTTCTGGAAGTTGAAAGTAGTTGATTATTTTATTGGCTACTATGAGAGTTTCTATTCTATCTAAAATTTCTGCTATTGGAAATATTTTGTGATTTGCTGTTAAAAATAATTTTTGGAATACTCATGATTTATTTAACCCATATTTTACAATATTAATTTATGTAAATAACTTAGTAACACGCTATTTGATAAACGTACCCCACTGAATCACTACAAAAATACCAGGATCATGGCGTATTTATCATAATTATTACCAAATGATACCTGTAGACACCATTTATCATTGAGACACAACTTCTAACTGTAAAATCTATTGCAAGTAAAAATATTAATTGATTATCAGTTAATATATAAATAAGACCAATTGATATCAACTAATATTTGTAACCTTCAATTGATAAACAATATTGACATTTCAAAATGATACCACTCTGTAAATGTTATCAATCAGCATCATTTCACATCAATTGACAGTTTGCCAATGGATCATTTGACCAAATCATTCAACAAATTGATATCTCTTGACATAAACTCGTGTCAATTGGTATCATTTCCAGATAAGGTGATCTAAATATTGTTAATTAATTGATTACTCCAAATTTAAGTTAGTTGTCAGTTGGTATTTAGTTACAAGTCAATTTAAATTTTTATAAGGGATGTATCGCCACGTCCCCTAGTGACTAGTCGACCACATGGACTGTTTGGGCGACCATGGAGTGACCTTATTTTCAGCTCCAACTGTTATTGCTCGAGCAGAACCGACCTGAATCCTCTCAACTGATCGCTAGTTAAACACCCCCTTCTTTTACGGATCACGCATCGCAAATTTACGCCTCGAAACAATAAAACGAAATGAACCAACTGATACCGTGACTTCGTATCGTGTTTTAAGGGCATTTTTCACGGCGAGTCAGCCGCCGTCTGGACAAGAGTTGGCTGAGGGACTTGTTAGGAAGGAGTTAATGATTTAAGTTGGGAGGGGGGGGGGGGGAGTTCTACCGCAAGTCGCAACGTTTAACTAGGGGGGGGGCATCCGGCGACCAGCCATGCGTAAGGTACCACCTCAACTTCACGTAGCCTATATTAGGAAAGACGCGTTTAATTATATTGTTTTCGTTGCTCATCGTTTCGAACTAAGTGGATGGTAATAGGGGGCTACGTCTACTGGTGAAGACCTTTCAAAGGGGAGGGGTTGATTATGGCCAGTAAAGCCTTTACGCACATCTAGCCTACGTTGAAGTAATTAAACTTACAAGTTGAATGGTGTCAAATTGTTAGTGTAAATATTGTGAAGGAACCAAATTATGCAACCAAAAGAAAATGTTTGTATTCATGAATGCATGCAAGCTTTTGTATGGAAAAAGATCTCCTTTCATACATGTTGATTCAGTCGTTTATATTGTAATTTGTAGGGGTATTTAAAAATCACTATGGACAGAATAAGTTTAAACAAATAGAGGAGCTTCGCTCTTTCGTTATAGCAACATATTTTTAAATATCTATTAAATCAGTGGCTAATTAATTAATAATACATAACAAGAAATGACTGCCACCAAGATAATTAAATAATGTAACTGAGATTACAATAATTTCCACGGGAGCTTGAATTTATTATTTTAAAGTTGACCACACGATAGGCTACTGAAGCTAATTTATGCGAACGCCTATCATTTTCCTAGAAATATTATAATAATGTTTACAATTTATTTGTTGAGAAAAAGGGGGCTTAAATCCATATGATGTAATTGAACCACGTCAAATGCATAACGTAAAAGGGTAAAATAAACGTACATAAACATTTCGAAAGCATTGTGTTTTGTCCAGTTTAAAATTCAAATTGAACCAATCATTCAGTCACTTGGAACCGTTATTAAGGTCAACATATAATATTAATGACGCCATTATAAACGCAAGGGTAAACGTTAAAACAACGTTTTGTCTCATTACTGTAAATAATGGAACGGCTGCTTGAATGTTGGAGCAAACCGCAGCTATCATATGCCATGATGCAGCTGACCAAGCACAAAATTAATACATTTCGTGACGAATGCAATCGGCACAAAAATAGTAACACTTGACAGCTAGTGCAGTTTCATTGGCATTTTAGAAAAACCTTGCACGTTCGTTCGACAATTTCAAACTAAACTAATCTCAAGTTGAACGCGATGTTAAATGGATATTTCCGAGGTGCGAGTCAATCTTTCTGGTTGTCGGGTAAGAAAATTGGAAATCGTTCTCGGGTAGTGGGTAAGAAAGTGGCCTAATAAACGTGAGATAGATCCGTCAGGTTTGAGACTTGGTGAGGAAGACGTAATTTATTTTTGTTTGGTTGCTATCCTGAGAGGCTAGTTTCTCTATACTATCACCTACAACATGGTATATACAGAACAAATTAAATAAAAAGTAAATTATATACATGCACATGTTAAAATACTTAAAATACTGTCAAAATGTGAATGTAAATTATTAGGTGTGAATGAAGTTTGTTGTAAAACGTAGGCAAATCTTCTGTGGTGTATCATATATTTATTGTTGGTTACAATAGAACTTGAAACTATTACGCTCTCGGGCCTTCCACTGATGAGCTATATTGTTCACCAGGCTATTCCACTGCAGCATTTAATGATTTTCAATACTCAGTTTCCATAATTATATTCACTTCTGTTACGGATTTGTAGATGGTTATGATTGTTTGGAATTACTGTCCTTGTTTGTAAAGTATATACTTTATTACTACTGATTATTTGTCGGATTAATTGGTGTATTAATATAATACCGTAATAAAATACATTGTTAATAAAATCAATAAGGATATAGAAACGCTAGACAGACATTATTATCTGTTTTTAATTTTAACTATCTTATAACTTTATGTGTCAATCAAAAGTTATTCCCATCTAAAATGTTCGAGCATGCTGTGCTCACTTCGAAGTTTTACAATAGACTTTGTACTTTAATAGTTACTATTTTATCCAAAAGTTTTGAAAAATCTTTTTATTTATAATTTAGCAACAATTTTCTGCCGACTTGATTGATCATGGGAGAGACACTTTCTAAATACGACTCAAAACGTAAGTGGGTATACATGATAACTTTTTCACGATTTATACAATATTATGGAAAGTATTATCAAAAAGTAACAGCGCAAGTACTTTTCTTAATAATACAATCTAAGTAATTTAATTTCGTTATATTCTTACCAGTTAAATTTGTAAAACTCCTCGAACTACGACTATCTTCACACGCCTACTTGCCTTTAGATTTGTAAACTTATTTTAAAGCAATATTGACAAAGTTTCCTAAAATAAAACACGATAAAACATTATTCAGTAACGTCCTGTTAGTTTACGTGACATACAAGTGCGTTGTAATTGAAAACAACATGGAGTTCTTCATTAGTTATTCCCGTACAAGTTTTGCTCAAAACGGGATTGTCAAGCTGTTGAGATTTCGCATTTTAGGGAGCATGTAGTGGCGAGTGGAATGGGAAGGGTGCGGGGGTTTGTGGAGTGGGAAATGTTGGGAAGGGGGTGGGTTTCGCTTTGCAAAAAAGGAACCGTTGTTTCCTGAAATTTAAATATTTTTCTTTGAACAGACATCTACCTTTATTAAATGTGCATTATCATCAGAATTTGCATACAAGTCTTGGAAAGTATCTCTTTAATTTAATTAGATATTCAAATGAAGAATTCACAAACACGCTTATTTCAAAGAGAGATATGGAACTCTAAGGAATATTCCAGTCCCTAGTTAGTTGGGTCACGTATTAGGTTTTGTTTGTATTCACACGTGACCACCGTATTTTATGAGGGCCTTGTAATGTTTCCGGATGTCATGCATTCCAGATAGGACCCAACGCGAGAATCCTCTGCTTACTGAACTGACGAGCAAATGGGAGCAGATATGATAATGGTTATACGATCCAAGCGATAATAGCTCGCTGATACTGATAGGTGCAAGGGGGATCGAATTAACTATGCCAGTATGGCATTTGCACTTTTATTTCGCGCCCTAGCCATGTTAGTAAATAGTTGACAAATGATAGTCGGTGTATATGCATCTTTAGCAAAAAACTAGATACTTATTCAAATAACAACAATTTTTACTATTGCAGACAATACGTAAATGAAATAAGATGTTGTCAGTTTTTATTTAATTTATTAAAACTTTTTCGAAAAAACAATGAATTTAAATTAAGACGAGAACGAATCGATGGAAAGGAATCCTGAAATTCGTTGACCATTATTCTAAAGACACGTATTATTATAAACTCCGTTGCAGTATACCCACTCGTGCCATAATTATTATGTACAAAGAGAAGATAGCAATGATACTAGATAATGAATTTGATCAAAGCAGCATTTTCATTGTATTATTATTGATTGCGTTCATGTGATTAACATACATAACATGTTGTCACAAGCTTAATTGCAAGAACGCGACTCTTGCGCTGCTCCCTTGGAGAGAGGGGGTGGGGTGGGGGTGGGGGTTCTAGGTCATGATCCAATCGACGTCAAAATTTGTTTTATATTGCTTTCACATTACATTTTCCTGAAAGCTGGATTCACTTCACATTCTTAGTTATTTGCCGTAAACTACTATGGCATAATAATAATATTATACATCTTTATGTGGATGATATTGAGAGGAAATGTTATTAAAATATATTATTAACTATTTTATAATAGTATGATCTATTTTGGACTAAATTCACGTTCCATAGAGTACATAAGTAACACTTATCTTATTTTGGATAATACAAAATGTGTAAAGTGAATCTGGAGTCTGGGGGCATGGCTAACCTTTTTAAAACGGGGTAATGTTGTATACTAGGCACCTCCACCATGAAGTTTTTACGCTGGTTAGGATTTTATTCTTTGATAATTTGTTGATCAAGTAGCTTCTCGCCTCGTCCCGTACACGTGATGGTTAATACTTTGCAATACACGGCATGCATGTTCCTAAACGAATAACATTTACAACTAGATAGGTAGCAACACTGTAAGATGCTTACTTTAGGATGGGTATTGAGAGAGCATTAAACGACGTGTATTAAACCAAATTAACAAACTCTCCCACACATTGCAAAGCATGGCATAATAAGATTCATCCTGAATCAGCACGAGACAGCATTAAAAAGTATGATTTTCTCACAGTTTACTCAACCGATTAAAGTACTTTCCGTGTAAATATCCAAAGTAAAGTTAGAGGGTCGCTTTTCATGTGCAGACTTTAATGAACAAACAGACGAACGAAAAACAAATAATCCTCAAGAGACAGTCTGAAAATGTCGAAGAGAATTGTCCACTCGTAAATTTAAAGCGAGCTGCTTATGAGCTTGGAGTATAAAACCGTTTATCATGTTTAATTCTGACACCTTCTTAACAATGATGGCGGTAAACTTTCCTAAATAGAAGAGAAGCTATCGTCAAAGACATTCCAGGATGGATGTGAAAATAACAATTTGTGTGATGAAGACTCCATCTTCATTATTTATCTCAAGTTTTGTTCACTGTTAACGATCTGCATAAATTATAAAGAGAAATACGCTCGGGCCGAGGAAAACAATGAAAGTAATTTTTAAAACGACCAAGCGAAATTATTTTTTACTTAAGCTTGCATTAAAGGGGCTGTTCAGTTCAAATGCGTCAGAGTTGTGATATGTACCAGAAGATGACGTAAGAGCCTCAACTATACAGAGAAACTGATTGTTAGTTTTACATTAATAATTTGTGTTAAAACCACCCTATAAAATAAATCATTTATTAAAAATAACAAATGTATCCACATTATGAACGAACCTTGACTTCATCAACATAATTACAACAAGATAATTTGGGAAATGTTATTGTGTACAAGGTGACTATAAGAAAAACACCTTAGTATAATTAATTGATTTGCTTATTGTTTATCGACCCTCTCGATAATCTTCCTCATAAAGAAATTCCTCAAAGAAAATGTAAAGCATGATGTATAAGGTTAATCAACGTTACATAAACTGCGGTTAACTTTGAAATCTTACCCAATCATAAGCGTCAATACCGATATTAAATTGATTTAGGTATTAATGTTGTGTTTTATAAATTCAATTCAATAACCCGGATCCACTCAACTGTGCAGGATCCATCATGCTCTGCGTTCAGTCGTACCAACCTGCACCGCCGAGCAGTTGGTAGCACAAAGAGCATTCTTGCCACCCTCGCCATCAGTACCTGACGTTGTAATGAAACCTCCACACGATTCAATCTACGTAACAGTCTCGCCGGATTTCGATCAAGCGTCGAATCCTTCACAATCCAACTCATACTGCTTTCGAAAATTGAAAATCTCAAATTCTAGTCTACGAAGGCAAATGCAAATCAGTTCGTTTACTAAAGTATCTATGAATCAAAATCCAAGTTTGTATTTCGCATTAAAAATAAGAGAAGGATCTTGAATGTCGTTGATGATTTTGTATTAATCCAAACTCGGAGAACTGCAGCGATTTGACTCCCTGGTTTTTAGCTTGATACTTCCTTTGAATTGCCATCTCAATGTTGATTGAATGTAATGCAGTACCAATAAGGCTTCGACTTAGGGTTCGGTTCGTCTAGATATCCGGCCAAATCGTCTTATGCTAATATTAGCTTCCCCCGTTCTTCAAATATCTCAATTTAACTCACAGCTCATCTCCTACGAAGAACCGGCAATTTAATTTGCATTTGGATTAATTTACCACGAGTCTGACAGTGCGACCCCTCAAGTCCGTAAACGCCAACCAGCTTTCCGTTCTCCCTTCTTTAACCTCCCACCCCCACCCCAACCCCACCCACCAACCCGCCAACCACCCACGACTTCCAAATGCAAATATCAAAAACGCATACCCCAAACAGATTCTCTCACTTTTTGACGTATCTTGTCCCTGAGGTGCGAGCTTTTTCTCTCTCATGTATTATTCAAGAGTTTTTTTTTTTTTTTACTAGGCCAACATTCATATTCTACTCTTTTCACAATCTACAGAAAACGCCGTTTATATTCTGATGTAGTCACCGTTAAAAAAATCTCTCACACATTACACATGAAATAATTAAAAACGAAAACAATTCTAAATACCTTACAAGAAACTGAGTTTGAGTTTCTAATGTTGTTTTAGGACGTGACGTATAAAGCAACTATCTTCTGTTCAACCATATCTTCCCACTATCTTCCTGTCACAACATCATTGTACACTCCACGGTGAAGATAAATTCACAACATTCAAACCCACAACCCACAAGGCATCATCTTACTTACTTACACTCGCGGTGGCTCATATACAGTTTCAGTCAGAAGCGTATGGAACAAGACTCGTGAGTCCGAATCTTGCAATGAGCATGATATTGAATTTCCCTTCAATATTCACTACAACCACACATTGATTCGAATACCACCACTGCATTAATACAGTTATATTGCAACATACGCATACCAGTAATGCCTTAAACCTGTGAAGCAAACGAAACAACAATAATCTATGAATATCACCTTTTCGTGTTTGTGAGTATCTTAAAACCAGCAAATGAAAAGAGACATCCCTTTTAAATGGTTGGCGTAAAAGTAAATCGAGAATAAAACGTAAAAGAAAATAAAGAAAAAACAAAACAATTCTGTGTTTTCTACGGCGATGATTTAATTAGTCAATTAAAACTTATGATTTAAGAGGCTTGAGATATAAAGCTTCAATATTCAAGAGAAATAAGCTCTCTACTCGACGACAAAGTGAAATATCTCCTTCAAATCGGTTTTTACTACACTGAAAAGGAGATCGAGAGTAGATCTTTGTTCACTTGTTGCATCTGGTGCAGTAAGAGAGAGGCATAAAGAGCTCACCCTTAATGGCCCGTTGGTACCCCTCGTAAGTATCAATGACAATCCCTAATACGGCCGGAGAATTTACTTCAGAGTTTTGTCTTTCTGGCGTACTCCACACATTTTCGACATTCTTATTTGATACTACATTGCACATGTTTTGTTCTTATGTTTGATTATTCTGTGGTCTTCAACATTAACGATACTTCTTATTCGTCTGTTCATTGTTCAATGCGTATAGGGAGCGAAGTTCCACTATATGCAATACCTTTCTTTCCGTCCGTCTGTGCATGAGTCGCGTGTTACGATATAAACCGAGCAGGACCTCGGATGACGTGCAGTTCTATTGTTGACATGGTCCTTCAACAACGATGGAACAAAATAATTTTGGTGACCCGGGAGATCAGGGAAACGGGGGTAGCCTTACTTCTCTTTCAACCTGGCACCACCATTAAAAGAGACGAAATTTTATTTGGTCATACTTTTTATATCGATTTAGTAGCATCGCTCCCAATAATTTTGGTCACCCTCAAATTATACTTGTTTTGTTAAAAACTAATGTTTCATTCAATTTATTTGTTATAATTCCATGTTTGTTTATAACGTTTTGTTTTATAGTTCCTCTTCAATATTACAAATTGACACATTTAGTGGAAGTTGCAGGTGTGAATTATAATTTTGGTTTACAATGTTAGTGTTTATTTGACTGACACATAAATCAAAATCATAAATCGGAGCGTTTAAAATTTAAAGCGTAACCGTATTGAATAGTTGTTTTATTGTCATATTGGAAACTGCGAGAAGCTCGTATTATGTGTTTTTATACACCATAATACCATGTTCTAGAATAGTAATGGCATGGCTGAAAGTTATTAGATAATAAGTTCCAGTAGTTAACCATGATTTACATTCTATCACAGATGTTGCAACTGGTTAGTTTTATGTAAGACATATTTTTCTATAAAATTCAGATGTCATCATAAATCGCCAACACAGATATCCATAACTGTCTACCCAACATCATTCAGTTTTCAAACAATCATCTAAAATATATATTGTACACTTAATATGAATGAATGCGTGAGTGAAACTCATAAATACCGTTTAATATGCAAATAAAATAGATCCCCTGTTATGTTGGAGGGAAAATCACAACCAACAAGCCTTCTGACGCAGGGAAAATCGAATAAAAAATAGGCGTTTCAAAACGTTAACCGACCAAAAGAAGAACAATTTAAACGCAGCTGTATTTGAAACATCAATAAAATACAGTTGCAACTCAGCATGTGTGCTAGAGATTTATCAACATATTCAACTGCCATATCATCAATAACGTCATTCTTTTCATGAGGTTGATAGTAGCAAAGACAGGAAGAGTTGACAATATATTTCCTCACTTCATGAGTTTTAACACGGAGTTAGAGAACACAGAGATAATTGCAAACGTCTAAAAAAGTCTTCGTTGGTTAGCTTCCACATGAGATTGGTTCCTCGTGAATCGTTATCTGAGGATGAATATCATCGGCTAGCATTATTAAAAGATGACCTTCAAATGTGAATAATTGGCTTGTTTTAAAATAACTCGATTATTTCCTCTTTATGTCAGTCTTTTCATTTTTTCACATTCATTTTCAAAATAATATGAATGATCTATTTTGGTTATTCCAAATATTGTATATACTTTGTTTCGACTCAATTACTCGTTTCTGACACAAATTAATGTCAGTGGTCAAATAAACGATCCATTCATGCCATTAAACGTTTCCACAACTAAAAGCTTACTTCTCAACTCGTTCTATAAAATACGACTCAGAAAATCATGTTTTGTAAGCTAACATATTCCGTTTCTCACATAATAAGCAACTAACTGAAACATTTTGGAAGAAATATTTGCAACATTTTTCGTTTTATGCAAATAATATTCTTACAACATTCAGTTTTACTTAAAAAAATATGATAATTCCAACATGAGTATATTCCTTTGCGTTTTTATGGAGATTTTCGTGTTATTGTGTAACTGTCCTGTCTGTTGGTTTATTGGGGGGAACGCAACGACTAATGTAAATTACAGAAAACGCCAATTTGACACTTTTCATTTATCTCTGAAAAACAGGGGAAGTATTGTTAGTAAACACATCACTGCTACATTAGGTGGAAACACTGTGG
The DNA here is from genome assembly GCA_024449915.1 of Sweltsa coloradensis. Classification (NCBI taxonomy): domain Eukaryota; kingdom Metazoa; phylum Arthropoda; class Insecta; order Plecoptera; family Chloroperlidae; genus Sweltsa; species Sweltsa coloradensis. Next base: position 125,299 of record JAMZAV010002558.1, read on the forward strand.
CGACATTAATGGTAAGCAAATTTACTTCATGCTAACACTGATTTGGAATACATAAAACCTCACTATAATTTACGTGCAGCACAAAGTATGCAACAACTAGACCCCAAGTCATGTAGGCCTAATAATAAACATTTGACTTATTTTATAGTAAATAGATGCTTTCGACACTTTCTAGATATAGTTGAACTCACGTTGCTAGTCATCATCCTCCATCGCAGTTTTCCGCTTCAGTTATGCCCAACTTGGGTTATGCCACCAAATGTTGCCACTTCTTTTTTCCTCTCACAATCGCGTATCTCTTCCACATACTCCCAGCTCTCTCCTATTGCCTCTATATTTCTCCTGTTATGGACCCCTTCTATCTCAATTCCTTGGCCTTCCTCATCTTCTTCCTCCTTCTTTGACAAATTCTCTTGGGAGTAACTCTCTTCCGTAATTAATTTTATATATCCAAACCATCTTTACCTTGTCCATTGCATCCTGTCACAACTTCTGATTCTGATTCTATCCGTTTTCGTTCCACTGTTCCCCTCAGGAATGTCATCTCTGCCGCCTGTTTATTTTGTCTTTCTTCTCTATATCCCATAGTCCCGGTTTCCGCCACATAAGTAATTATCGGTATGAAAAGGGTCTTATATAGTGTCATCCCGCACTTTATGGGTATTTCCATATCCCTCCCTCAAAAAAACGTCTTGTATTACTATTTGTACATTGGAACTTCCTAATTTCAGACTTTTTTGTTATAAGGTATGTTCAGAACAATTTTTTTTTCCGGTAAGCAAAGTAGAACTACATATTTAAATAAATATATTAACTAATCATACTGTCTGTATACGTTCAATTATTTCTTTATTAGTGTTATTATTGAAATTTGTTTTAGCTAATCCAAGTTGAAAAACATTTCGAATTACTTATGTATGTGTTCACATTTCCTCTATAGCATGACGTATGCATTGCTGTGAATCCAATGCTAGATCCAATTCGAAGTAATGGATAAAACGAAACACATGACAGAACGCCATGAATTACTATGATTGTGTCCACACCTTGGTGGCAGGTTGTATATTTCTACATACATTCTGTGAGGATTGCACGGGACTTTCATGATTGTGTTTTTGCATAGTGTTGCGCAACCAACAAATCATAGCTCAAGCGTTTGTGTAAACCTATTTCAAGTCGACATACGTTGATGATAGCTAGGAAATTTCTACCTTGGATCTAAAAAAGCTTCACACCCCAATCTCAAAAGTAAAGCGTAGTTTATTTCGCAAATTTTGAATCTGCAATCAGTGATGCAAATTTAAACTATATCTGTGCACACAATTTTCCATCATCTTTGGAAATAATAAAAACCACCACCAAAATATGTATTTGTTTCAAATGTTCACGAGAGTTCAGTCCACAGTGGCTCTAACAGTTGTATGTAGTTAAAACTCAAACCGAACGAGCCAAGGGTTATAGTATGCAGTCAAAGTTTTGTGTTTATCTTAAAGGGGTATTCACCCGCTAACCTCAAAAAATATATTTCATTCAGGCTAACAAGCTATGAATCTAGAAATTAAAAGAAAAATTATTGGGTCCACCCACCTTGACCCGGAAAAAATGTCAAATTTTGTATTTTTCGAGCTAGGTCCCATCGGCAAAAATCTCCCATAAGAAATAACATGGGGACGATCTTTCCCATGATCTTGAAGGATTTTGATCCAAAAAATATTTGTCATTATTGACGTACTCGGTAGACTTTTCTGTAAATCTTCTATATTTTGTTTTGCAATTTGGGCAAGTGGTTTGGTTAAAATATGCTGGTTACCAAGAAGAGGTGTGATTTTTAGAATGCATACTTTTGTGTGTTTGAGTGTATATTTGTGCACAGTTTCAAGAAACTATGTTTTAAAGGGCCATTTTAGATTGGTCTGATGCACAAGTATCTATGCGGAACAAAAAAAGACGCAGGTTTAAGCCGATTTAAGAAATTTACCAAAACGCCAACTTTCTCAAATTTCTGGATTAAAAAAAATTGAAAAAATCGTATAAAGTCACAGTTCCAAGATATAATTTTTTAAACGGTCACTTTAGATTGTAGTATTTTGCTTTAGATTGTGTGGTAAAAAATATTTTTTGGGGTAATAGCCCCTTTAAAACATACTATTTGTAAGCGAAGCTACACTACAAGCAACACTTTTCTGTCCGACTGTTTGTGCATGTGTCACGTCTCTTTGTAAGCGAAGCTACACTACAAGCAACACTTTTCTGTCCGACTGTTTGTGCATGTGTCACGTCTCACGAATACGACCTCGGATAAACTTTTGTTTCTTCGTTGATATCTCCCTTCAACAAGGATGATACAGAATGTTTTACACGATCATTGGGATCCACGGGGTGGAACTATTATTAACTACTAACAAGCTTCGCAAACGCTTTTTTAGGCGCGTTGTTGGATGAGCGTAATTGGTGCTTCGAGCTGCCATGTGTTATGCAGATTTTCTGTTGTTCTGTGACAAAATCATTACTAAGTCGAAGAAAAAAACGAAAAAAATCGTAATTTAAAAAATCGAAAAACATCGTAAAAGTGCGATTTTTATAACTTTTTTAAAAAAATATCGATTGCGCACAAATTTAGCACGAATATAATTAATTCATAAAATTAAGGTTCTGTGAAAAAATCATTACAATCGGATAAAGCATGTAGGCGTTATAAGTCAAAGAATATTTTTGAAAAGGAATAAAATCGTAAAATTGCGATAGTAATTTTGCGATTGCGCTCAAATTTCACACAAATATATTAATTCATAAAATAAGGTTCGTTAAAAAAATCATTACAATCGGATAGAGAATGTTGGTGTTATAAGTCGAAGAAAGTTTTTAAAAATCGAAAAAAATCGTAAAATTGCTAATTTCATGAGAAATTATTTTTTGATTGCGCTCAAAAACGTGGAATTTCTAAGTTCAAAGATTTCGAAGGTTTCCAGAAAATTTCATCGCAATTGGAGTATCGGTTTAGCCGGAATCGTGTTAACAAACACACACAAAAACAAAACAAAATCCGGATTTTTTTCTCCAGTGTAGTGAAATGGAATCTTCGCTTCGCTCATCCAAAAAGTGGAACTTTCCTGTACTCGGCACTTCCACCAAAAGTTTCAATGCACAACAACATTTTATTTGTGTATTCTTCTTCGGGTGATTAAGAAGCTTCGGTCCCTACTCCCGTACACGAGTTTGTCATCCAGCTCATTACTCATCATTATTAGCCAAACCTGTATGTAAATGTACCAGAACCTTTAATTTACCACCAGCGTATGTCTGTTTCATAATTGTCAAAACCGTACAAAACATGATTCAACTAGTTTTTATTAATTGCACATTCGTCAAGTCTGCCTTCCTCAACTTATGTTATTTTCTTTAGTGTTTTCCCCCTCTGTGGGTATAAGTATCATCACTCATCAGAGTGCCTAAATATAAAGAATAATTCATCTTTGAATAGCTGTTGTAATAACAAAAAACTGTATGAACAAAACTGTTAATCATTCCAAACATAACCTAATTCTACTTTTATGTCCAATCTCGCATATCTAGATTGGTCAACTAAAGATGGACCAGAACCCAATACCGAACCTTGACTGGTTATTCAACATCCAAATCATGAAACGCTCCCTTCAAATGGGTCAAAGAAAACAGCATGGCTATTAAACAGGGTGTAATTGATGTCAATGATGCGGTTAATTCTTCAGATGTCCCGGATTAGTGAGGTGGGTCTGTACTCTGTAGCGGCACCCGCATAGTCCGCGTTCACAACCGCACACCAACACATGTTTGGTGCTCTGGACCGTGTACTGAACAATAGAAACAAAATTTAATCATTTCAATTTGCCCATGCCACTGAAGTAATCGATTGAAAGCGTGAACCACTGTTGTGGCTAAGAGATCGTGTAGTTACCACTAGTATCCCTCAGTTTCAAAACATTGGTTGACTGCGTGGTGAGTGGTGAGTGTAGGATGTATCGCAATCAACTTAGTAGGGCAGTTGGCCAGAGTATCGATATTGAATTTTTAAGAGTTAGATCAGTTACTTTTATCTTACGAATTCGGTTGGGCTTTACGTCCCGTTATACACGTTTATTTATTATTTGTTTCGCAACACGTTCATGAATTAATTGTGTCACGAGGATGCAGAAAATAGCTCAGTTGTCCTGTCCCTAATCAAGACGTTAAGAAAAAATGTTTGATATGTTATTGAGGATATTTTTTTTTTTTTAAAGTGGGATTGGCATACAACGAATTCATGCCCATGCTGGGCACGTCAAGCCTCAGTGCACCTGACTAAGTAGTTGTAACTGATCTCAGTGTCACTACTGCTTCTAGAACACGTGCAATTGAGGCGTTTATTACAAGAACAGTCAATGTCCAAAACACACATTTTGAAGAGATCAATAATTAAACTTCATACCATCCATAATGTGTTAAAATTCATTTTTTTTGTTTTAACTGTGTATCTTGATGATAGTTTTTATTTTTGCTGTGACATTTTGTCATAGCATCTCCCAGAAAGAAAAAAAATAAAAAATAAATTTGGACTTTGGTTGTTTTTGTAAAATATTTTGAAAAAGTATGCATTTTTGTTCAGGTAGTGTTTCAGAAAGATATATAGGATATATATGATATGTCTGTAGTTCCAACATAGAACTACTAGCTAGCACTAGCTGTCACCTAAATACACCGACTTTAAAGCTTAAAAAATGGACTTAGGTGACTTCTGTGAAAAAATTGTTGTTTTTCAAGCCCAAACGTGTGACATAGGTTGTTTTGTCAAAACTTTCATGATAGTATTAATCCCAGTGAAAATACGAAATTTTCTATAGTATGGGTTAGAAATCGGTAATTCTGGACATTGGCTGTTTTTTTGTATTAAACGCCTCACTGCAATGCTGATTGGCTAATTTGTGAATCATGCTTCGTTTTTTACTAAAAGAAGGCTATCTGCCCGCGTGCGAGTGGGCATCATTCTCGTATCGGATTTTCCCTTCTTGAATCTTGATTATTTATTAATCAACTGCTCTTCGCCTCGATTAGCATTCGTTGCATAAATATGAGATAAAGTTTCCAGTTTTGGTCTCGTTAAGAGTAAAGATTTCGAAACTGAGACTGAGAGCTATTTACTTGGGTTTTCAATGGCAGTGGCACAGCGATAGCGCACGGTTGCCCGTTTAGATATCCTCTAATAGTAATCTGATTAGAGGACCCTTGTTTTGTGGTCAGTTATACTACAAACAGCCTTAGGTGTTTTAATCAGCACAGAAACTTCCACATAGTCATCACTTTTCCTTCTACCCATCTGTTTGTGCGTATGAAAAATCGAACATGAACCCCGATTGACTTATTTTTTTTGTTTCAGATTGTTCTTTAACAAGGATGATACAGAATATTTTTATTTATCCTGAAAAACAGAGGAGCGGATCAATTCCTGGCCAAAGAGAGGACGTATTAAACCCGGCACCTCCACCAAAATGGAAATCTGAAAATAAAAATACTACAAACTTCGCTCCCTATTATGTTTAATAACGTGCGTGTGATTATTCTATCAGTTTACACACTGGTCTGCATGGCTATTGGTTTAATACAACTAGCGCAGTCACTTTTATTTATATTTTAAAATTGTTTATTATTAATCACAATTGTGCGTTAATTTGTATACATATAATTTAAATTTATTTTCCTTTTATCGATCCCATTAAAAATAAAGCAATTCAAGCACAAGTTTAGTGTATAGTCCGAAAACATCATGACCTTAAACCTTACCTTCTCTAAAATTGTTTCAACATTGTAATATCAAGCACAAGTTATTTCGCTACAAATACTTATTGGGAAATTAAAGTGCCTTTCCTAATTATTTCTATTTCATTATTATAGTAATACGAAATACACTAATAATACGAAGTACATACACACAAGATAATTTGTATGACTTCATGAAAATCATCTGGGTAGGGATATAAGTAAATTGTCTATCTGCACATTTTGTATGTTCGTATGTTCGTATAGCCTCACCGTACTGGCCAGTGATAATGGAGAAACTTTATTATCGAAGCTTCGCGTTTCATAAACTAGTTACCAATATCTCATAATAGTTCATCTTTATATGGAATCACTTCATAAAAAAGATTTACAAGGGTGATGAAGATCGCCGAAGCGTGCCTCGTTAAATAAAGCTATCCTTGAGTACTGTTACCCTTGCCGTTTGCGGAGAACAATGTGTACAAGTTCTGGTGTTAGTTAAAAAATCTTTTGCTACACAGATAAAAATATTCTAGGAACAGTACTGGCATTATGATTTGTGTACAAAGGGGCCTGAGGCTTTTCCATTGAACTCCCATGCAGTCAATTTTGAAGTTAATTATATAGAAAAACATTACCGACAATCCTGTCTTTGTTTATATGAACGAGGTTTCTGATTGCATCCATGACGTTGAATGTTGTGAAATCTATTTACTGCCCGTAGTTTCATTCGCAAATGAGACAAATATGTAAAACCAAATGGAATATTTTTGATAAGGTATACGTTATGATTTGATTCTTCGAGAATAAATGCTTTTGTTTTGAATCAGATGTATATCTGTATTTCACAATTCTCGACAATGTCACTTTTGCATAAGTACCATTCAATGTGGTTTTGTACAGTAATGTTGGAAAGTCATACTAGTTTCCTGGTTGAAGCAATTCGTATTTCTGAAAGTAGTAAGTTTCTGCTGAAAGTAATACCTACGAGGAAAAAATAAATGATAATTATTCACCGACTGTCGTAATAATATTTTCCACCATTCTACCAAGCAGCTACCATAACAGTGTTCGTACTAAAGGGATGTATTGGATTAAGAACAGTCCCACCGGAAAGTTGGTTGTAATCCACCGGCTGACTTTCCCAATACGCGTATAACATAGTCCTATTATCATTACCCCTTAACACAATATAGTTATTATTAGTTTATAGTGTTGGTAATTATTAAAATGAATATATTTTATATGCTGTATACACTTGTAGGAGATGTATCCTGTTGCATTGAAGCCACAACATATAAATATCTGTAAATAAAATACGGTTAAAATAATTACACTGTTAACCCGGCACCTCCACCAAAATAATAAATTCTTCAACAGTCACGTGTATCTCTCCTTATTCTACCACCAAAACTCAGGTTAGGCTATCGCATATACAATTCTTTTACTCTTATCACAATTTAAATATTAAAATTTAGAATAATATTAGATTTCCTCCAATAATGAGGTTCACATATCTGGAGGTTATGTATGAATCTAACCTGGGCAATTCTAAGGATGTGTTAATTCATTTATACTAGTACAAATGTGTCGTGATTAATTTGCATGTTCATGATTATGTAATAGACTGAATCTGGTTAAAGTTTTGTTTGCTTTTCTAACGTTTTTGTATGTAAGTAAGTGTATCGTTATTTTGTAGAGAATTCCACCATGCTAGGAATAATTCGTACCGTATGGTTTTAAAATACAATTCAAATTAAATACAACGCTCATTACGCAGTGCTTGTATAGAAATGTAATTTATACTTTGTTCGTCCTATTTGTGTATGCGAGTTATTGCATCAAAGAACGAACGTATGTGTTTCTCTTTAATTACCCATGGGAAGAGGGCAACAAAACATACTCGAGTGGTTTCATAATCAAAAGAAAATTTGATGAAACTAAAAAATAACGTTTGTTTTATTTTGTGTGCATAATTAACAACACGTCGCTTATTAAAATTTATACCTGAAAAACTGTTCAGACTTTCCGAGTAAATTCATTTAAATTTGAGCATCAATGCAGACGTTCTTGTTCTATATTAAACTTTCCGAATAAAACTTGTCAATTTAAGGAGATTTGTTGAGCGAAACTTTTAAAATCATATACGTAGATCGATTTCACTAGCAGGAAGAAAACATGAATATTTCGAACAGCTTTAGTGAAAGAGCAATTCCAATAATCACTCCATCATGCTCTATTCTTGTTTAAACCATCAAGTCAACATCTGTTTATGAAATATCCTCACCCTTTCATTTTATCATTTCTACGCTCCTATGAATTCAATACCCCATCAGACATTAAACAAACACCTATTATTCTTTCATCCAGTAAATTTTTCTTTTCCTATTTGCCGATAGTTGGCGTTGACGTATTAAATTGAGGATTATGCGAGGTCCATATATTGTTTTAAAAATGATTTTGATTTAACTTGTTCATCCCTACCGCCGCCCCTTCCTCCTATGTCCGTGACATGGCTCCATGGTAGATTGAATTTATGATGGTTATTCTCCCAGAGTAAAACTGCCTGATGTCGAATGATTGCTGTTTTTCATCTGACAGGATTCCAGAATTCAGTGATTTACACGCGCAGTTTTCAATATGGTGTTACAATTTGCATGGCTCGCTCTCTTCCACCCCTCGCAGAGCTCTACAGCCCCCCCCCCTTCCCCTGTCTCATTCCCTGCTTTGCCCAGCATCGACATTCGACACAAGCAACGAGCAATCATTTGCACACAATCCACGTTCAAAAGGGATTGACAAAATTACTTTGAAACATCGTTTAAAATATACATTCAAGTACTTGGAATTTACACTAGATTTGATTCTGTCATCAAATCAATCAGGTGCCGCTTGTCTGCAGTATGACATGATCGAAATAATGTATTAATTGAACCATTTGATGCTGCAAATGGTAAGTTAAATTAGTCGATGTTTTAAGAGGCAATATTTCCAATCTGGTCTCACTGAAAAATATAGACAAATGTTTTGATATTTTAATAGCGCCAAATGTAAATGATATTTCTCTGAGCATTATTCGTACTTTTTTCTTTTTGGATGAGCGTAGCGAGCGAAGCGAGCGAAGCGAAGATTCCATTTCACTACACTGGAGAGAAAAATCCGGAATGTTTTTCTGTTTTTTTTTTTGTATTATTGTGTGTTTGTTAACACGATTCCGGCTAAACCGATACTCCAATTACGATGAAATTTTATGGAGGCCTTCGAAATTTCTGAACTAGAACTGCCACGTTTTTGAGCGCAATCGGAAAATTATTTCTCATTAAAATCGCAATTTTACGATTTTTTTCGATTTAAAAAAAATTTCTTCAGCTTATAACACCTACATGCTTTATCCGATTTTAATGATTTTTTCACAAAACCTTAATTTTATGAATTTAGGTATTCGTGTGAAATTTGAGCGCAATCAAAAACTTATTTCTCATGAAAATCGAAATTTTACCTTTTTTTCTTTTTTAAAACAATTCTTTGACTTATAACACTTACATGCTTTATCCTATTGTAATGATTTTTTCACAGAACCTTAATTTTATGAATTAATATATTCGTGTAAAATTTGTGCGCAATCGAATAATTATTTCCGATGAAAATTTCAATATTACGATTTTTTTCCTTTTTTAAAATTACGATTAATTAAAAAAATTAAAAATTTAAACTAATTTTTTATTTGATTTAATTTAATTTAAAAAAATCTTCAACTTAGAAATGATTTTTTCACAGAACAACAGAAAATCCGCATAACACATGGCAGCTCAATGCACCAATTACGCTCATCCAACAACGCGGCGGGACTTAAGCGTTTTCCTAGTTATTACATTTGTAATGTGCATATGAGTAATTTTTAACCACTGCAAACGGTACCATACTGGTTTTCCGATCTTCATTATCCATCTTCATTATTTTCTTAAATCACTTTCAGCTTGGCTTAACGATATTATCCAAGCTGTACAGATTCACAAAGAGAAGAGGAAGTCGTAGTTGATTTAATTTACTGCCCTGCTGAAAGGTTTTGATCTGCGAAAATGGACCAAGTGTTGTGAGAAACCAGCTTATATCAATCTCTCGCCAATGGAGATTGAGAGATATTGCTCAACTATTATATCCATGTCAGGTGATGAGAAATATCACCCAATATTTCAATACGACTTGACACTTGGCGACCGCTTAGTCCGTAAACGTGGCATTAACTCTATAATAATTCACAAAAAACTTTGCTGTACATAAAAGATAAATCACGTATGTTCACCGTCAACGAATCCGTAAGAATAAAACAACTATGACAAATCCGAAATGTAGGAAATATCAATATTTCGTCATGACCCTGTAATTCATAACTAGCTCTAGCTAGGTTCAATTGTATACGACGGGGGCTGTGTGCCACGTTTCCAATTTGATGGATATTCTTATCTCTGTAGCGCCGGCCTGGCAACAGCGCACACGTCCTACTCAGAAGCGGACTGACCCATACCATCCGGCCTCACTTAAATAATGGACTTTCACATTTCTAACAAATGTTTAGCGCAACATCTGTCAGTTTAATTTCCGTTCGGAAGTTTAAACAAAGCTCAGATTAAAAAAGCCTTGCTAAGATGGATTTGAATGTAGGCGTGACGCGCCACCCCGTGTTTGGTTATACGTAGCTGAATCTGAATCAGTTATACCTCCCTCACATATTAATTAGCGAGGGATTTATTCTTGTATCGTGCTGGTACAAGACAACGCGAACGTTTACAGTACGTCAAACGTAACAATAGAAATAACGGTAGACACATCGAACACAATTATTGTTCCAAACAATTATATATTTTTTAATTTTTATAGAACAGATAAAATTAAAAATTGGAAATATATTAGGCCTATTAAATTATTACTCATATTCATATAAAAATAAACAAAGTGGGTATTTGAAAAAGGAATAATGTTGTCGTTCCATTAAATTAAATAACATTTCATTGATATAAAATTATAATTTTATATGGTGGTTTAATCTCATAAATACAGTAGTGTATACTGTTGTAGATGGAGCTAATAGTAGTCACCATTACGTATTCTTTGGCATTATTTTAATTCTTTATAATTGCTTTACATTACGGGTTTAATGAAAAAGTGAGTATTTAAATTTGAAATGTATAAGTGATTTTACAAATTGAAAACATATTATTATCATCTCCCAACGGGCATGCACATTCATATTGCATTTGCATGAATTGACCTAGAACCAAAAATAGAATAGCACATTTAGCTACGTTATGGCGTCAGTTGAGTTCCACTTTCAAACTGCTTTAGATGGATGTGTCTCCGTGTTGAAGGTTGATTTTTTAAATTTTCGATCGCCTTATGGAATCAAAACCAAAATTTTGTGATCGTAAAAGAACGCCAAGGAAAGAAGGGGCACTTCGGATAGCTCTAAAGACGGGAGATTGGCTGATTCTTTCAAATTATAATAGGATCGTTCTTTTGTCTAAAGGACTTATTTTGAATAATTGAGGGCCACTTGAAAACTTCTTTGCTGAAAGGCTCTTTAATTAACCGAGTAAGTGGTTTTGCTAAAATATTCACTCATTGTTCGAAAAGAATTCTGTGAATACCATTCATCCCTTTAGATTTTTGGATTCACATTACCCTATTTTTTATTTCCTTTATTGTTAATGGAGTACTGCACAATTACAAAGCTAAACCTTACTTCTGATTGTCAGGAGGGAACAATGTTCAGCATTTATTGTGGCAATGGCTATAGTGTTAAGTATGTTTCATAGTGTGTGACTGTGTATTAATATTATTATTATTATTATTATTATTATTATTATTATTATTATTATTATTATTATTATTATGAATTTGTTGAGATGGACGCACGACGGTGGGTTGATTGTAAATGCATTAAAAACTAAGATAGTACACATATCCAGTCCATTAAATGTTGACCATAACTCATTAGTTGAAGTCGTATCACATTCAGTTGATTGTTTGCACAATAACGTAACCTTGAGTAATTGTGGAATTAACTGCACTTGTAAACAAATTATTGAGTCAGTGTAAAGTCATGTGTACCTTGGTATTGAAATTGACAAGTGCGTTTCGTGGGGAAATCATATCATGAAGTTATGTAATCGGATTCGCCCATGTGCAGCACAATTATACCACTTAAAGTACATTCTCCCTTACAACTTACTGCGAACGGTTTATATTTCTTTAGTTGAGTCAATCATCTCTTATGCTGTGTTGGCCTGGGAAAATGCCTCAAATGTGTACATAAATCAAATTTCCAACTTGCAGATAAAGATTTTAAAAACTATTCTTCCTAATCACATAACTGAGCGGTGTTCCTCAAATGAACTTTTCGAAGTAACTGGTTTGTTCCCTGTAAATAAGTTGTTTACGTATAGGTTAACCTTAAGTTATTATTATAGTAATGAGTATAAAATAAAATTAATCAACCATAACACCTCTACAAGAACGAAGGCCGCTAATAACTTTTGAGTTCCACTTTGTGTAAACAAATATGGTGAAAGATCGTTAAAAACTAGTGTACCGCGAAGTTTCAATTTATTGCCTAAAAATCTAAAAGATTTAGATAAAATTAGTAAAGTTAAGTTAAAAGTTAAAGAATTTCTCTGGTTTAATGACGTTTAATTTTGTATGACGTTTTAATTTTGTATTATATTTATCTAATACTAGGAAACGCTCAGTTGGACGCGTTGATAAGCGAGCACGTGCTATAGCTAGACCCACATTGCACATTTTTTTAAATTTTAAAATTTACGACGTTCCCGTTTCCAGTATTATTTATTATTGCCAAGGTTTTGGGTAAACCGTGTTTAAATCTTTACTTTAAAATCCACCGCCATCTAGAGGACCTTGACTCCTTGGGAAAACTTTTTAAACTCTTTGTTGACAATTAATAGACTGCTTCCTCGAAAGTATTTTGATTACTTCTAGGTGGCAGTGCATTAGAAACTTCGCGCGTCTTTTCGTTGCCATGCAACGTTACTTTTGTTATAATGTAATTTCCATCTACACTACTTATCGGATCAAAATAAAATTAACATATTCGTGACCGGACGGACATTCTAAATGATTTGGCTATCTCAGATTTTGTCGCCGTTGAGTTTGAAAAAAAACTTTCGATTAACTTTAATGTAACTTTTTAACTTTTTGAACGATTTTGCCACAAAACTAATGGCATTCAATCGAGAACAAAGCTTGCGGATGGTGAAAATTTCAACTCGATCCGAGCCTCCGTTCGAACGTTATCGCGAGACATACAAACAAAAAAAAAACAAACAAACAAACAAAAAAAAACAAAACCAGTGACTATTTTTTCCGGCAGAGTCAAATGGAAACGCTCGCTTCGCTCGCTTAATCATAATTTATTTAGGTGTTATATGTACTATTTTAATGTGCTGGCTGAATGTGTTTACGATTATTGACATATTGTATCGATTATATTATATTATTTAGTATTTAGTATAATGTCCTGTGTCTGACATAATTTGATATTGATTTTTATGCTCTTACATTGTCCGTAATTTTGTATATTATAATTAGCCCACAGACAAGCTTCTGATGAAGCTTTGTGGGTGATCGAATCTAATAGAATATGTTTGATGTGTAATGATATGCTTTATTATTAATAATAAAAAAAATATTATTATTATTATTATTATTATTATTATTATTATTATTATTATTTTTTATGATTTTAACGTGGTTTGAAAACTATTTGTTGAATAGGAAGCTAAAAGTAAAAGTAGGGGATGTGTATAGTGAAGCTAAATCATGTCGCAGTGGCGTACCACAAGGGTCAATTTTGGGTTCTCAACTATATTTAGTATATGTCAACTTTATGGTCAGATATATTGTCAAGTGTTTATCTTTTTTTTATGCGGACGACGCTGCATTATTAGCAATACATAGAACGTCAAACTAGCAGTAGAATATTTGCAGGCAGATTTTCTTAATCTCTTGAAATGGAACCATGACATGAGACTCATTATCAACGCGGAAAAAACTAGAATTGTGCATATTGCCCACCTTTAAACGCCGATCGGAATGCCAGTATAGAGGTTATTGCTCACGATTTTAATTGTTTGCACAGAAACGCTGGCAAAGATTTGTTTATATGTTCATGCCAGACAAAAATTATTTCATGTTACAGCCATCCCTATTTAGGTCTTGAAATAGATCGAAGATATTGCTGGGATATTCAAATAGGGAAACTATGCAATAGACTAAGATCTTGTGCTTATCAGCTTTACGCCGCCGTAAAGATATCTTATCATTTAAATACCGTAAAATGGTATATATTGCTCTAGCTGAGTCAGTTTATCGTACGGTATATCGGCTTGGGGTAATGCGTCTTACTCGCAACTTAAAATTTAATATCATTACAAAATAAAATTATAAAAATGATGAATGAAAGAGAAATCGTTGATGGGAGATGTGTCTCGGATTTGTATTTACTATTTGATGTTTTGCCAGTTAGGGAAATCTTTATTTATAAAGCTGTTATTAAAGCATTACTTTGACAAAAAATATAAAATTCTTATTGACCACAAGCCTTCAACTCGAGCCAAAAGTGCAGGAATTTACCAGTTACCACCCTTTAACAATAAATATGGAAGAGATCGTTAAGCTACTCTGTAGGCCTACCTTTATATTTTAATAAGATTCTTCCAGAAATTAAAGAATTAGATTCATTTAGAGATATAAAAATTAAATTAAAGACATATCTGCTTCAAAACAATATTATAGTTGAGTGAGGAAATTGAGGTAATGTGATTTGTATATTTTATGTTTTTCAGGTATTTATCAATTTTCTTCTATTCTGTTCATTCATAAATTTATCATAATGTCAAACTTTATATAATTATCACATTTTATTGTTTATACTCACAGTCGGTAATTTCAATAAATCAGATTTCAATTATATTAGGTTAAGTGTTCAGAAGTGAATAAATCCTTATCTTTAATAAACATAGTTCCACAGATAAGCTGCATGCGCAGTTTGTGGAAGGTCGAATGTATGAAATATGTAAGGTTATGGAAGAAATGTATCTACAATAAAAAAAAAAAAAAAAAAAAAAAAATTATTATTATTATTTATTATTATTATTATTATTATTATTATTATTATTATTATTATTATTATTATTATTGTTATTATTTTTATTATTATTATTCTGATTTTAAATAAATATACTCTAAACACTATTTAAAATTCAACTCGGCAGAAACGTATTCAATTCAATTCAATGCAATTCCATTTAAATTATTAAGATACATAGGTATTGTTACAGTTTTTAAAGAGTATGATTCTGTCGTGTAAGTAGGGCAACCACATAAGGAAAAATACTGTTCGTGGTTACCCTATTACAATCTGTTATTTATTAACTTCTAGCTTCACTAGATAGGTCTTCAAACGTGATATTTGTATGCAGTTTATGTAGTAAAGTGAAAACTAGTTAGTAATGTAGTATAATTGTTTAAATGTGTTGTAGCATTAATATATTCAAACTATGTAAACGCTTTCTATTGTATCCAATGTTCTCTGGAATGTAAATTCTGTATTAGATAAATAAAGAATAATAATAATATCATTATTACTATAACTAAAACTTAAAACTGATCTTTTTCTAGTTGTAGTAGAAAGAATGTCAATTGCGTAGAAATCATTTTCATAGTTATTTAATTTGAACTGATGTAGATTTTAATAATATAATTTAATAATGATTATACATTAAATATATGAAAAACTTTAAAGTACATCTAAAAAAAAGTAACAAATCACATTATACTAAACTTAACAAGTTAAAAACTATACCGGTACCGTTACATGCATGTATTCATGCCGACCATATTTCATATTGTTTTTTGGTTCTATTTCATACATTTACATCATACTTCATTCGTTTTTATAGATTTATTACATGTAAAACATATTGACTTACACAAAAATATTCTGCCGTTTAGCATGGGGATATTTATTAACACCCCCTTTTTGAAAACAAAAACGTAGACAGTTAATATTGATGTTTAGATGGAGTGTATTGTACAATAAAGTGTACTGGAAGTATTTTTAAAATATGGTTTTTTGAAATGCATACCCCTTCAGGACATTTTGATATCAGTTATTAATTCGATATCATTGCAAATAGTTCGAGGATTTTCGATTTGGGTCACGAATATCATCTCGTGGAAAACTATATACATAGTACATCGTGTTCTGGAATACATATGCTATCACATCCGAATTGCAACGGGTTCTGTCGCACTCGATGTGATGCTTCCCTGGTTTTCGAAACTACACCTCGATGACATGTGTGTTCAATTTGCTCCCAGTACTTATGACCATTGTTTTACGTCTATATAAAAGCAATACGTTATTATGTAGTTTATCACAGTCGCATCGCAAATTTATTAATGAAATGTCATTCATGTTTTCTATCGATTAAAGTAAATTATAACAGAAAAAAGAAAACAGTTTTTGAATAATTAAATCAAGAAATAAAGAAATTTAATTTAGAATATACCCACTCAGTCACAGAACTGGTTGTTCTTGTTGTTCTAACGCAAACAGGTGAAAATGAAAAAATACTTACTTAAAACTTATGCAGTTGGTTAAAATTGAAAATGTTAGTGCTTCATCAGACTCAAAATAGGAGGTACGATGATTAATTTCTCCTATGTATCATTGTCTATTTCCTCTTCAATACCACAAGGCACTTGTCTTGAGTCGGTCCGACAGTAAATCACATTCGCCTCACTCTAATTGTGTGTTGCCTTCCATCTCTATCGCCGCTATTCGAGACGAATAGTGGATAGTCGATGAGAGCTGAGTGTGCTATATGCACAACTGTTCATAATTAGCTTAATCCCTCTTTTAGCTCAAGATAGGAAATGTGTAAACACATTCATTTAAATATTTATAATTAAAATTAATTTGTTTATCTAGCTCTATTTTAGCTTTATAAACAGTGAAATGTAACACAATAAACACATAATTTAAATCTACGTTTCAAACCGACATAATTATGTCGCTGAAGCGTTACTTGCAAGATTATTCGAGAGGTCTGAGGACTCTGGAAAGTCTGTCCAAAAGTTTGTTCCAAGTTTTTCTTCGGTCGTTAATGCGAATGAAAATAAATTTTGTAAAATCACGTGTTGTAAAATTAATACCAACATGACAAAATAATATTTTACGGAAACTTTTGTTGACAAATTTTCTGGTCCACATCTATAATCCTAATTCAACATTACTTTTATTTAAGTCCATTATGGTAATCCAGTTGCGAATAGGCGAGACATGAAAGCAGTAAATTAGAGAAGAAGCTAGGGTCAGTGCGATTCTAAACGTTGATTAAATACCAAACAATGCTGATGTAGACTGAAGAAGAGTGTATAGCTTAAAGCTGGATCTTCTATAAGTGTTTCTCCGCTGTAGACGCATTAAACCACAAGCCACTCTCTCAAGGATTATACACTCGAAACCGAAGGTAAGGGTTATTTAAGACATGATTAGCATGGGGCTTACTTAGAACAAGCGTACATTTCCAACGCGAACGGTTTTGGCTTCTATCTTGGTCTCGGCTGTTTTCTCTGCGCCACTGTTGGGTGGTTTCAAAAGCAACATGAAATTTGTGCGAATCTTTAGTGGTTTAATTTGTGAGCTTGATAAACCAATAGATTTGAAAACGGATCTAAAAATGATTGCGTTTGGAAGAAAGAGAAAACTGTAACAATATCATAGATTATAACTAAGCTTATATTTACTTTTCCCGATATAATTTATAAAATAATTTACGTTTTTAATTAATCCAGCCTTATAATACATACGATGAGCCTATTACATATATTTTTTGTATAAAGTTAAATATCAATACGGTTGTATGCACTTTCTAAATATATTAACTAAACAACATTTTTAGATCGTTGTTAAATGTTTATACACTTTGTCCTGTTTATTTAAAAAAATAAATGAAACCCTAATAGATATTATAATTTTACAACTTATGTTATTATTGGAAGATAAAGGGATTTCCGTTTCCATGTGCAATGCGAAATCATAAATACAATAAATTTCAGTTATATATTTATCTTTTTGATTGGTTGTTTAATATTTCTTTTTAACTCTGCGAAATGGTATTATTTTAATATATTTATATTTATATTGCCACCAACAACTGAGTTACAAGTGCGATATATGCATTACATAAAAATAACTAAATTCTAAAGTACAAAAAAAAATGATATAAAAAAACACATTAATTGTGATTAATATGATTAACAAGTGAGAAAGATGGCTTACTTTTCATAGATGTGCACTAAACGGGAAGAATGTGATTTTTTTAAAATTTATTTATTTAACGTCTATCCTATTCAGTTATAAAACTGATTTACAAAGGAGAACAACATAATTAGCATAGCATCTAGAATAAGAAGCAGACAGTCAATGTAATACATTTGCAAACGATTTGTGATGGTTTGGCAAGTTGTGATGGTTTGCAAAGGAGTCCACAAATTCAAATAAGTCCAAATACTAAAACAAATACAACTTACAGCATAGGTACACAAATAGTAATGCAAACAATACCCTTCGTAAATGTTGTATTAAGCATACTTGTTAGAAAATATCAAGCTATATAAAACTTGTCAACATTTTTAGACTCACCCTGACAGTGTTACCAGCAACTAGGAAAATATTATCTCTTTTTACCATTTTTACCCTCTATGAAAACCTTCAACTTTTCAATGCCAGAGTTTCCTCTAAGAAGAAGATAACCGTGAATATTTAAGCAATAAGATGATATAAAAAGTGAAAATATGAATGCGAACAATGAGCGTATTATTAATGAGAAGTATTCTGTTCAGTGTTGGACAGGAAAAGGAATTGCAGTTGGATGTAGATGTAGATGAACAAACAACGGCAATCGGAAGAAAAGTTAATTTACAAAGAATTCCTTAGAGCCTGCTAATGGTAAGAAGAAAGGAAGTGGAGTGTGGCATTCTCATTTCCCGACTAATGTAAATCCACTCACGGACAATTAAGCATTGCAAGAAAAGTATTGAGCTGTGAGCAAGGGGAACTTTTCACGAACATATGAAATGCGGCAGAAACCATAAAATACGAATTATAATGTTGGTTGGTTGGTAATACTATAAAGGGGTTAATATTTGAGCTAGTTACGCTGTCCACTGTACCACTGCTGGAACAAAACTGCGAAAAGTTTTATAATACTATTGCATAATCGTAGTAAACTAAACCAAATATGGGCGCGTCAAGTTCGAATTTTTCAACAATGACCAAGATTATATTTGCGCTTCTGCTTATCTGAATAGCATGCTAGACAATGGAACGAAATTATGTGGAGGCCTTACCATTTACTTTAGTATCTTTATCAAACGAATGCTGTTATATGCGGTCAAGGAATTTTGTTTAAGAAAACCCTTGCTTATGTGCTTTATAAATGTGTCCTCGTATTTTTGACTTAAAGGGGTTTACACCCGCTGAACTCAAAAAAATATATTTCATTCAGGCTAAGTAGTTGTGAATTTATAAAGTAACAGAAAAATGATTGGGTCCACCAAGACACGATTTTTTTTGTCAAACTTTGTAATTTTCGAGCTAAAAAAAAATCATCAAAAATCTCCCATAAGAAATAACACGGGAGCGATCTTTATGCCCCGTGACAATGTGGGATTTTGATCCAAAAAATATCGGACACTATTGACGTACTCGACAACCTTTTCTGTAATCTGCTATATTTTATTTTGTAATTTGGACAAGTGGTTCGGTCAAAATATGCTGATGACCAAGAAGGGGTGTGATGTTGAATGCATGTTTTTGCGTGTTTGAATGTATATTTGTGCACAGTATCAAGACACGATGTTATGAAGCGCCATTTTAGATTGGCACTTTGCTCTAGTATCCATGTGGAACAAAAAATTAACAGGTGAAGTTAAAGCCTATTTAAGAAATTCCCCAAAACGCTCATTTTCGCCAATTTCATGATCAAAAATCTATTTAAAAAAAGTTCGTGTTAAATCACAGCTACAAGATATAATTTAAACGGTCTTTTTAGTGTAGTTTTAAATTATAGATTATGTATAAAAAATATTTTTTTGGGGTTAATAGCCACTTTACACTTTTTAACGTCAAGAGCTGAGAGATGATTATTTTTGTTGCTTAATGTCTCATAGTAATGCACTAACGCTATTCGAGACGACGATGAGTGATGAGATGATTATGAAGGACGATTACAACTACAAAACAACATGCCTATAATGCGGGGTTCGAACCCACGTCCTCGTAGAGCCACACGCTTCAGATCTGTGCCCTAATTGTATGTGACACAGCGAACGGACAGGGCTAAGAGTATTAGACGTTGTATGTTCAGTGTACTTATATAAAGGATGAGTGGAATGGTGTGTTGAGTACTCATTTTGTGTAACAAAATTGGTTACAAAGAAAAAATACGTATACATGCAATTTGCACAAAAGATTATGTAACACGTAGATCTCCCAGGTACGTCAATCCAGTCCGGACCTGCCCTATGAATCATGAGTCATGACTTGTCTAACATTCGGCGGGAAGATACATCGAAAAGAACACGACTTGTGCTCTCTCTCTCTCTCTCTCCTATGATGAGTACCCCGATGAAGTCGCGCTCGCCCTATCTTTGTTCACGTGTTCCCAATTCGTTCATCACCGGAGAACTTCGTCTGTAGGAAATAACGTCATTATGACACAATGTCTAAATTTAGTACAAAAGTTACTTGTTGTTATCACAATCAATGGATATGAAAGCCGCCTGGCTGACCGTATGATCGTTCACTCATCCACACGAGATCCACGGATAAGGTCGGCAATCACCGCACGAATTGGGCACAGGAGTTATCGCTAGCAGCTTGTCTAACCGTTCTGGTAGTATGTTGTATATTTTATTAGTGTTTTCCTAGCTGTAAAATAACTAAGGTGAGACTTTTTTCTCCGCAACTTTGACTTACAACACTACTTATGTGTTCGAACTTATCCAGGGCGAGATGCCACATTCAAGTAGTATTTTATTGTATTTTAAGCTTTTTCAGCATTGTTGACAATCAATGATTGTTGTCATGTTGTTTCAATGCTATTCGTTTGACAGAGTTGCACTTTCAGAATCTTTATAATATAAATATTCCCTATTATTCCCATATTGTCAAGAAATCTTCTTTACTGTTTCTGTATCATAAATTGCAATAATAAAATAATCGACCATCATTTACTAGTCTTCTACTTCAACAAAACCTCTGGGACTCTTTCTTGTTCTGTCCCCTGCAACCTCACTATGGAACAAGATGGCGTCTTCATTACATCGGTAATTTTATTAATCAAAATCCTTCTCATCCCATTCCGTTATCATCGAATGAGCCGTTCAGACAGGTTCAAACCCACGACCCACCCCACTGCAGCTAGACCTGGCTGTTGTAAGATTGAGCGGCCCCAAAAAAACCATTTCTGAGGTTCCCTGAAAATTTCATCAAACCGCAGTCGCCGTTTGTCGGGAAGAGAGCGCATTCATCTACGGTATACTCAAGTCAAAACACAAATAATACAAAATTAAATGCAAATCCTATAATCTGCGATTTGGAATGTATGCCTCCGTCCGTCCAGCCAAATAAACTGTTTCTTACATAGTGCCTTTATTAATCAGCTAACACCGCATCATACAATACAAAGCCTATGTGTGGTTTCTAATATGTGATGGCTTACAATACAATTTACAAAGGTAACACAGCGAAAGCCACATTTCGCAGCTTGTTAATTTATCAAGAACGTTAAGAATTGGCAATAATCGAACTTGAAACAAAGGTAAATTATTCCCGCGCTGAGTGCGATAGCGTGTATCGGTCGGAGAAATTGAGCCAGTACGTGCAAAGCCGCCAGTCCTTGTTCGAGGCAAACGGAAATCTATTAATTTTTCATTGACTTGGGTGATGCATGCTTAATGATCTTATACCACTGTACAAACAGCTACACGACCAAATGTAATCACAAGTGTGTTGTCATACCATTCTATAAGATAGAACTATCTTAGTAATGGATGGTAAGAAAACTGATCGATAGAGAATGTTGATTTAAATAATTGTGAAATGAGGCGTGCAAAGTGTGATTTTAAAGATTGGGATACTCGATTTAAATAGGCTACCCTATGTTAATAAGTTTTCTGCACGTTATTTACTTCAATTCGGTTGCAATAACGACGAGGGTTAGAGAGACAATGACAACTCTGAGTTGATTGTCAAGTAAGTTCTAAAAAAAAAAAAATCAAATCAAATTTGCAATTTATCAAATTTTAGGTCACATTTTAAAAAGTCTCAACCAATCATGTATCAAAATTGTTTTTAACGATACGTTGCAAAAGGTAATGAACGATTTGATTATTTTCGTTGCTTGACGTCTCAAGTAATGCACTAAAAGAAAAACATGCCTTATGAGGGATTCGAACCCACGTAATATATTATGCGACAGTTGATACTGAGAAATGTTCAATAAATTGAGAAAATGTAATATTTAGACCTTCCAATGAAATACTAGTTTTCTAAAATAACCAAAGGAGATAAGTTTTTAAAGAGGTCGTACGTACGTAACGTCCGCGACTCTGATTCCGGAGATTTCGGATACGATATTAATACAGGCCAACGGCAATCGTGACTGAAAAGATTTACCAAGTTTTCTTCGCTCGTTAATGGAAATGAGTTCTCTTAAACAGCCCTTGGTCATTCTCCTCACAACCAACCAAGCTTCAAAATCCTAGATAGTCAAGAGTGTCACATCGGATGGAACTGATGTGTACCCTACAGCGGGCATCCTTGCGAAAATGTTTGGTTTAGATCCGTCTTCAAAGATACTTTATAGTTTAGTATAAAGTTGTATATTGCACTCTTAAAAACAAGAGTCAACTTTAGTATCCATTGCAATTATTTGTATAACGATCGAAGAGTGTTGATGATAGGTAATGATGAAGAACAATTAAAAAAATACATTCCTTATTCAAATTCGAGCTCACGTCTCCCAGTCATACTTTTTGTACCTGTGCCTCAACCGTAAGAGCCACGGCGGATGGTTTACTGACTTACAAGCTAGAATTACAATAGAGTCCATTTAAAATACATTACATTAACACACACATACATTAGTGCATTTAAAAGTTCATACAAAAGTACTAGTTCCTACCAAACTTTGGGCATACAAGCGCAAAAGTTTTAACGACTACATTTTAAGTGAGCATGATATTCTGATTATGACAAGACTGAATAAACGCATGTTCTCGTTTTTAGTTGATGGCACTATAGAGTTACATAATATTCAATTGAATTGTATCCCAGTCAATTCAATTCAAATAAATATTATACATTATCGTCCCTCTTAGAGTGCACATATCAGGTAGTGTGTGGCTGGGCTGGGGCAGAAGGTTTCGGGACAGGACTCGGTGAAGAAAGCTCTTCTTGTGTGTGGTGTTGTTGAATGACGTGAGGAAACAAACAAAGAAAAATAGGGAAGCTCAGACTAAGATGGGGAAAGGATTTGAAAAGAAGAAACACGGCTTAGGAAAGGATTAACCAGGAAAGATGTTGGGAAGAAAGAAAAATATGGCAAAAACTGGTGGAGGTCCCTGAGGAAGAAGATAGTGAAGAGGAAGAAAGAGAAGTAGATGATGCAGAGGAAGTAAAAGACGATGTGGGGAAAGCGTCAGGCATTACTAGCCGGCTTCGATAAACCCGGGGTCCAAGAATTTGGAGGGACCATCCCAACCCCTACCTTACCTCAAAGCTGGAAATAGGGTTTGATATTGATTGTTCGTCCTCATGCTAATACGGATCATAACATTGCTAGGAGCTGCTGTTAAAATTTGGTGACTTACAACAATTACTGGAGAAGTATTTGTGAAGAGTTTTTCAAGTATTGTGGCCAGCGAGTTCAGTTATCTGTTACCTAAAAAGAATGAGATCAGTGGAAAACTCAGTACTCACATAATATGCTGCTTATTTGCCACAGCCGGTTTGTTGAGTGTTGCCGAGTGGAGGCCTGTAGAACTAGCGCGTGAGATGCACATTGCACTGCCGGCGAACATCGAAGACACTTCAGCCGGCTGCTTGGGCTGGACTGGTAACAAGACACAGTGACGTGTTCGGAGGCTAGGTGCTCACTCACTGCTGCACCGTAGGCCGAAGACTGACCGAGAGCGCTGTCCACAAGGTAAACTAACTCAAAACCAACACTATCCTGGTGTGGAGTCAACAGTTTAAAAGTAAGCTTGAAATGACAAAAAGGTTTTATTCCAAACCCAGGTTCCTTGATACCGATAGAGGTAGTCGTGCATTCCAAGCGGATTCTAATTCCTGGTGTTCTTCGGTTTGATAGGCCTACTTGTCAATCTTTGTTGAAGGGTTTTCCCGGATATCTAACTTTATCAAAAGGCGAATGCTGGGAATATGTCCAGACAATCCTTTCTAACTATTATATTCCCTTTACCTAATTTATCTCCATAAGGGAGGACAGTTTTCCATGAGCATGGTTTTTGTGTGTATGGATATAAAATAATCGGTAATAGAAGACGTAAGCGTAAGAAGCTAGACTTATTCTTGAAGTTGGTACCTCGATCTTTACCACCGGGAATCCTAACTGAAGGTCTTTCCAAAGATTTTCCTATGCCAAAATACAATTTCTGGGATTGGAAGGTGTGAGCCTATGAACACATTTCTTGGATACTGAACAACTACCGTCTCACACTAAAAGTTTACTTGAAGAGGAGCATGAGTTGTCGGGGGCAAGTTTCACAAACAAACATCTTAAAAGCTAGAATCAGTAGTAAAAGTTCAACATTACAATACAGTTTTAACGTTAGTTAGTGGTCAGCGTTAACGAAGGGCTGGATTACAAGCAGCATTCTTTCCATCTCCATCAATTCAAACCGAATATAGTCTGGAAGATCTTCATTCTTCCCATTTTTGCCAAAGTTCCAAAATCCATTACAAAACATGATCTGGATTATCTGTTACACGTAATCTAGTAACAAATTTGCATAAATATATATCTACTAGTTACGGTCTTGTAGAAGTAGAATGCCTGCTGGAGGCCACAGTGAGTCATCATGCTTCAGCTATGTTTGACCTCCCAAGTACATCGGATGGTTCCAGAACTAATAGTGGCATTCGAATAATACTAGGAATCGAGAGATTTTCGGGCATTACATGAGAAATCTCTTCAATCAGAATTATACAGACTGCCATTTTGTAATTTCTCTGTTTAGTCTCTTCAGGATGGATTTGGATTGAAGGGAAATGGATGGTGACATATATGTTGGTTTTATAGTAGGCAACTATGACGCTGTTATGATAGTATTATAGACAAAGATTAAAAAGTATATACACCAGAAATTGAACCCTGGATCTTGGCTGTCCGGGTCACTGCTAATTCCAAGTAAGCTTTGAAGAACAGCTTTTATTCTGTATATTTCTTGGTTTGTAAATTTCGGTCGACCATCATAACAGCGTCATATAGTTGACTTCTATAAAACCAAGATTAAAAACATTTATATATATATGTGTGAAGCTGTTATGATGATATTGTAGACAGAAATTAGAAAAATGATCCACAGGGATTGAACCCTGGACCTTGGACCAGCCAAGGTCCCAGGCTATACATATTATGTACATGCATACAACATATTATACATATATATAACAGTTAACAGAATATTTTTGGAGGCTCCAAATTCTATGTATTGCATTATACTACTGGTCACCAAACAGTTGGTTTTAGTTGTAAAACTGTGGTCAAATAATCGATTGCAATGTTAAAAAAAGTCCAATCTAAACCTTTGAATACACATTCCTCAAAATGTAGGACACGAACTGATACTTATTTCTCTATATTATTGTTATTAAGGACACACATAAGAACTGTGAAACAAATCTTCAGCGATATAAGTTGAAGTGAACTTACGTCGGAGACTCTTTAATGTTATTAAGGTATATCCATTACCCAAACATTATGATATAGGTTATATAGAAATCAATCCAGAAATTAAAAATGTCTATCTCAGCGGGGTATCGAACCCCGGTCTCCCGAATGCCGGTCGGGTGCTTTACCCCTAAGCTACCGAGACGATTAACCTGATAACATCTGGATTGTAGATCCGAATAGATTGGAATAGTACAGTACTGCAACAATTCTGCTGTCTTTGAACTGACCAACTAAACATGATTTATAATGTCATTACCTAACCCAGGTATGAGCGAGGGCTTATTTATCAATTTCATCAATCAGAAAATACTCCTGGAGGTGTGATTGATTATATGGAAATCCATCCAGAAATTACAAAATCCATCTCAACCGGGTAACGGCAATCGGGAGACCGGGGTTCGATACCCCGCTGAGATGGATTTTTTAATTTCTGGATTGGTTTCCTTATAATCAATTTAAATTTTAAAAAAATATACGCGAGTGTTCCTCGACCAATGAAATTAATAAATTATGATAGGTATTTCAATAAAATGATTTGGAGTCGAGTGGTGAATAATTAAAGTTTAAGGTGTAATTTGATTTGATTTGATTTGAAAAAAGTTCACTGATATATAAAAAACAGTTACATTAAAATACTTAGTGAAAACACAGCATTGTTAAACAAATTCACAGCTAAAACTGTAACGTTTTACTTTATTAGGCCCTAGATAAGTGCACGAAGTTATATAGTGTGTCTAGAGTTAATTCATATTTTGCTTCCACATTCTTCCCGTGCCGTTTGGATGGTCATTTACATTGTCTTTCTAAAAGATTCAAACTTGCTGTTCCAAAAGTAATTTCCTTCACTGACAATGGAAGTAAAATGTGGTAATTTAAGCATGCCTTGAAGAGCAGATTGGTTTACTATGCGTTCCACAGACTTCAATTCGATGTATATTCACCTTTTCATTACATTATGTAAGCTTCAGTTGTGCTCAGCATGATTGGAGAGATGAATATTACTCCAACTCTCTACTGTGGTAACTTAAAATATTCCTGATTGGCTTTTCCACGAACAAACTGATTGAGGGTGTCGTACGCTTTGAGAAAACTTTTTTGTGTGAAATTACACCGTAGATTAGAGGTTTGGTTGGACAAAGAAAGTACAAAGTTTTGATAGGGAATATTTCAAACTCTCTGTAAGTTATTGATAAGAAAAGTTAGTCGGCAAGCAAAATGTATTCAAAGAACAACCATTCCACGTTCCGTTGGTATACGTTAAACGTTACGTTCCGACGGTGTGGTGACGAGTTAATGGTATGGAAGAAAGTTGTGGGAAGTTTGGAACTTTCAAATATTTGCTTTACCTTCCACGGCAAACTTCTTAACTCTTCTTTGAGAGTGACCGATACTTCAGTGGTAAGGCTTGAGAATATTAAGTGCCATGTTAAGTACCAAGTAGGTTGGATGGTGGTTTCAAGTCATTGCAAAAAGTAATTCTTTTACTCACGTAGACCAATTTACATTTGAGTGAAATAAAACATAGGCATGCGTGCGCGTGCTTTGTGTCACCGAATTGAACATATTTATGGAATTCTAACTCTTTTCCTCAATTTTCAAATTAATTGGTAAGGAGAGCCGGACGTTATTAGTTCGATTCCTAGTCGGTGCAAATTTTTACGAGAGCAGCAATCACACGACAATCACAAATATAGTTATAGCAACAAAAACATCACCAATAATAAATCATGATTGCATTCTCAACAAACTACTTTCTCTTCCCCACTCTACGAAAGTAAAACGGGCAATCTATCTTAACATAGGAGGGTTTGTGTGTTGAGCCTTGTACCTTGCTGACGCCCAGTCGCCACGCCAAGAAGTGTGAGTCGCCAGCACAGCTCGTCGCCTCGATCTCAGCTAGCAGCGACGGGTGAGCCATCTTTCATAAACCACCTCACCCAAACTTTTTCGTAAGGGCGCACTTCAGGTTTAGCCGGTGTGACTGTGACCCTCTACTAGTAGGATATTAGTGTGTTGGGTCATTTTGAAAGTATTGTACAAGACATGTTTTAGAAGATTCAATCCTAACATTCGCCCGAAGTAGGTAAGGATTTCTGGTAGCGGGATTCGAGCTCTCGAGACCTCCCGACTTACGTCGTACGCATGAGCTACCCATGATGGTCTCAATGTGCTAGGTAAGAATAATTTCTGCACATATATATCTTCATGTTCACACATTTGTAATTTTTTCGTATAATTGAAATTTTAATAATTCCATATAGGGTAATTAATTTTTATTTCAATTTAAGGTTGAGCTGAATGTTAATCGAAATATACTAACATTTTATAAAAAAAATGTGATAAATTATTTCACAGTATTAAGTTGTATTATAAATATGTAATTGCTATTTAGTTTTTTGTTTTTGTTTTATAGGATCGTATATGAAACGATGTGTTATGTAAATTGTTATCAGAAACCAAATTATTCAAGGTATGTATTATAAATAACGAGTACTAATACATTGCATTTAGCTCATTTGACAAATAAATTATAACCATATGATGATAAACAAACAAGTTATTCAAATCAAACAAAAACTATCCTATATTATAATAATCCCATCATGATTTATTTCCTGAGACAGGTAGGAGACTGCTCTTCATTCTTCCACACTCTCTGATTTTTGTTTTCTTTCTCTTCCGCGCTTTTGTTTTGTGCACACATATCACAACATGGATCATCAACAATCTGTTTCTGGCAATAATTAGTTGATTTGTAACAATTGAAATCGGACTGGAATTGTGTGTGGTGCAAAACCTTGGAATTGGTAAGTGGTAAGTAGTGTAATTGGCAAATTTTAATACTTTTAAATAAAGAGTTCAAAATAGTGTAATCAGTTTCAAGACAATGTATCGTATAATTTCGTTCGCTGCTGGGAACTTGTTCGGTTGGGGGGGGTCAAAAATAAAATCATCATGATTTTCGTGAAAACAAAAATAAACGAAACCATTAACGTTGCTATTTTAAGTATATAGGACTTTCAACCGAAAAGGACTTTCGTTTAAAATAGCAACGTTAAAGGTTTTGAAGTTTTTTTGATTACTGAAACAGCAAAAACATGATGATTTTATTTTGGATCCCCCCCATCGAACAAGTTCCAGCTGCTTTAGTTCCTGAAATCAGTCACTTTTTCTAACTTAGGAGAATAATGTAATTATAAATATTGAGGGCATGAAGTTTGTTTTATCGTACTCAATACTAATTGTTTAAGTTGGAGATGTTGTGGTGCAAAACTTCTTCCATACAGCTTTTTTGTTTTAGGTATTTTGTAATGTCGCAAGCTGTAATTGTATAATAATATTTTAACTTTCATATAAGAAAACTTCAACGAATCATAAGACTTTAGAACGCAATTTAATTACAATTACAAGAAAATTGTTAACATTGCAGACAAATTTGATTTATGTATTTGTGAGTTTTCATTAAACATTAAATTAAATTAATTTAAAGTTAGATTAAAATGCTAATGCATAAGCTGGCATTTAAAGTGCAATTTGTAGTTCGTGAACAGTTATAATCAGATTAGTATACTACGAAAAATATACATCGTAACACCTACCTCTTATTAAATTACATTAAGCCTGTGGCCCTCTGTGGTACCAAATTAATACTAGATATAAATTTATCGTATTTATCAATGTGTTTAAAATCTAGAAAGTAGGAACATGCAGGTATCTAGGAACTATATTATTTCATTTGAATGAAGAAATTAAAATTATAATATGGCAACCAGAAAGGAATGACTTAAACCAGTCGCGCTAAAATCATCGAATATCCTACAGTAAATCGCACACAAAACGTGTGAGATAAGGTTGGTGACGGAACATTCTCGTGTCAGTTTTTGCATAGGTTTTATGATGGGTCATCGCAATAAAACATGCTTATCTCTCTGATTTTTATTGGTCGATCACTGCCATACGAATCTCTGACACTACTCCTGCACTCTACTTTTACCGCTCAAATGGATGTCAATACTTCAAAATGACATTCTCGTTTAAAACGTCAAGCTTGAAAAGCTTATTTGCACCCTTATTTGAGATACCGTACATATTGAGAATCTAAAACCTCTAGTAATAGAATGGTGGTCATTTGATCGTTGATGATAAGTGTTCTCCACTTCCGCTAGAGACGTATATTAATCAGTCAAGTAGGGAATGTTTCACGCTGTATGGAGTAATATTAATTTAACCAGCCAGACACCCAATCAAACGGAATTTATACCCATCTCCATTTCTCTACCACCACCCCCCTCCTCTCTCGCTCTCTCACCCCTCACTCTCATTCTAGGTATCTTTCATTTTCCCCGTTCACGGGACAAACCTACTCGACAATTCATTTAGGCCTACTATATCAAGGATCTGCCTACAAACATCAGGGGCAAAATATATATTTTTAAAGTAAATTTCATGATTTATATTTCACGAAATGCCATGGGAATGCTGACAAAATAACCAAATACACAGGAATAGATGTTTAAACTCACTACTATCTACTATACTATTGGTTGAACTAAACTTCTTTAGACCTTTTTAACTTATAACTTATTTTTATTATGTTATGAATGAATGCGAGATTGTGTTAAATATTTATGTATGGACAAAAATGCAGTTTGTATTACCTCAAAATGTTTATTTTTGGATGAGCGTAGCGAGCGTAGCGAGCGGAAGCGAAGACTTCAATTTCACTGACCCCCCAAAAAATTTAGCTCGGGTGTTTTTTTTTTTTTTTTCTGTCTGTTCGCTCTCTACCGGGCAAACGGCATATGCGATCTTGATGAAAATTTGACCGGACCTTCGTTTTCTCTTAACTTAGAGGTGTATTGTTTTTCGGTACAATCGAAGAAATATTTCTCATGAATATCGTACTTTTACGATTTTTTTCGAATTTTAGTGCGATATTTTCGTCACATTTGGGCCGATTCTGACCAAACGGGTGGGGCTACAACGTTCATATTTCACATGGACATTAAGATTATGGTGATGTAGTACCTTTTGAAATAAAAAATTGAAAAACGTTAGTCAGAATCTAAGAAATAAAGGTTTTAATATGAGTTTTTTGAAGTTTTAATACAATACAAGTACACATTAGAAACTAACAAACATCACCTACAACGTCAGATTTCCAAGGACTTCAAGGAATAGTGTCGATACAAACGCCAAAACGCAAAAAAAAACGTTACAAATAAAAAAAGCTCTCTCAAACGGCGGGATCTTTAGCGTTTTCCTATCATAACATAATTGAAACTCAGTCCTAAATTATTTTGAAGATACGTCGAATTAACATAAAAAAGTCACTAGGCTGGCCTTATGTCGTTATAGACAAATAATGGACGTTTATCTAACACTCTCCTCTACCTCTCTCTCTCCTCTCTCTGCCTCTCTTTCTCTTTGGCACGAGGGAATCCCCTCCTTAGATTCTCACGTTCTACGTGAGCTCGCAATAATTTTCAAATCAGACTAGTGAAAGTCAGTTCAGATGAATCCAGAGTCTAGACCAGCTGGAAAACTTAAACCAACTTTGCTCTGGAACTTCCGAGCTTTCTTTCGGCACTCTCACCCCAATCAACCATTCCCCTCACTTTATGCTTCTGTCCTAGCCCTTCCTTGAAAAGCCGTATTCATGAAATACTCGGTGTTTTATTGTCACCAAATAAAATACCGTCACTTTTTGGATATGTTTTCACTTTTTAAACTAGCATTAAACCTTTTTTCTACACCGTCAATATATTCGCCCGCATAAGTCATCTTATCGATTATGTAGCAATTGTTTATTTACCCCAGCCCCCCAATTCCTCTTCCGTTCACTATATACGAACGTTTTTTTAATGACAGTCCGCATGATATTTATTAAAATGATATTCTGTTTTTAAAAACACAATTGGAAGAATCTGGCTACGAAGAATCGTGTCATTCTTGTACTTGGCAACTCTACCATAATTTTGTCGTCTTTATCTGGCGAACAATGTGTTTTGCAGAGGCATTGATGATTTATTTGTAGTGTGCCTCTCTCGCATATTCGACAAATTCAGTAAGTTGGCTAATTTAACCACTTAAATGTCTGGAGGGGTTCCTAGAGATGCAATGTACACAATGTACATGCAAAGTAAAAAACACACAACTGATGCTTATTGCTTATCATTCATGAATTATTATGTTTAATTGAACTCAAATTGACATCGCCATTGGATGAAATCCAAGTATAAGAGCATCTATATGCACAACACAATAAAGTGTACACGAATCATCTTTACTATTTGACAAGATTAAGATTTCTTTCAAGGATGTAAACGCTAACATTCAACGTTGGGGAGAGTGGTTGGAAGTCGGGAGCGGAAGAGAATTGTGAGACTGAGCGATTGGCCAAGATGTGTTAGGTGATTGGAGACCTCGCACTGTTTCTTTCCATCCTAGTTATAGCCCCCCATTACTCGCCTATAAACACGGTCAGCAAAGTCCAGCCAGAGAACATGCTGGTTGGTAAACTTCTCAATGTCCCAACATTCCGAACACGTCATACAACATTGATGAAACAAAGAAAAGGTTTTTAACTTACACTTTTGCCACACATGTTAAAACTTAAAGCTTCACACACAGGACGGATCTGGACTTGAAAATTAATTCGAGGTTGACATGACGCGTAAAAATTTGCGAATACACAACTTATGGCTGGATGGAAATTTATGTTTCTTTCAGACATATTTTTTTTTTAAATGCCCACGATTTTCCGCGGACCCTCTAAACTAAGGTTTCGTTTGCTCACATTGTGCCGCCTCATACGTCGTGAGTTTGTATCTCAGCTGTTATTGGTATGCAAGGCTCCATCTTTGATCTTCCCCTATAATGAGAAGGATTCTAATCTGTCTGGATTTACAGTGCATTGTAAACTGAACTGCCCTAAGTTACACCATAATTAGTCAGATGTATGCGAGGTTTACTCACCCTGTGGCAGAATGGACTAGGGCGTCTCCACAGAAAGCGGAAGGTTTAAGTTGAAGAAAGGATCACATATCATAGAATGTGGCCTATACATGTGGCTTGACGATAATTTGGGGAAAGGGGGTGGGTGTTTTAAATACTAGTTAAACTTTCCGCGAAGTGAATAACAATGATATCAAAAGGAGAGGCAGAACGGCTGGCCTCGATTTTCTTTTGAAGGCCAGAGAGATAATTTGCATTTTATATAGTCAAAATTATTATTTTAGATTTTAAATGTATTAATATGCACACACTAGAAAGAAGTGCTGAAGCTCCTCAGTTGCTCACAGTTGCTCACTGACAGTTCTATTGATATTATTGTTTATGATTTACCATTTACAAGGTGTAGGAAAAGATATGCAAAAGTGAATTTACATTTGTTACTAAAATTAAGCCAATTGAAATGGATTTTGGTCTGTGCTGGACCAATAAACTCTAACTCAGTAGGTTAATAGTTCGCTTTAAAGTTTACACCATATTCTACTCAGGCTCTCCTCAGTTAAGGCGAGTTTGTAAATGATAGCTTGAAATAGCCATTAAACACATAACTGCCAACTTAATACATATATCTAGCTACAGACTCATATAATCACCATTGGGGTTAACCCATTTACCATAGCAAAACATGAATTTACAAAAAAATATTAAATGTTTTAGAAAGTCGTTAAGGCATACATACAGTTCCAAAGTAAATTACGTTATTATTCGTATTTCGTTTGAAAAAAAGCAATTGACTAACAGAACTACTAATGAATGGAACGAACAGTACATCAACCAATGAAGCAATCATATGGGACGCATAAATTATATCCTCTATATGCTGTGGCACTCTAATAGACAACGCAAACATAGAAAAAAACTTATGAAGTTGTCCCTTGTTTTCGTTTACACGCACGCATTTGTTGAATGGCATTATTATAAAGTCATTATCATCGGTATTCTGTTCCATGATTCTTGCCCCCCTCCCCCCTCACCCCACCACATGGTCCAATTACGCTCACATTACCAACGAATAAACAACATCTAGTGCAGTTCTAAACAATGTTATATCATAAATACTTCACTGTTAACGAAACATAAAACAAACACCAACGATCACAATTTGATCTCGCTTATTTGGAACACGTTGTTATTTGCATAGAATAGAACGTTGTCCCTCATTCACAATTTAAATAATTCCTGTGTAAATTCATTTATAATTTCCTTGGAATTGTTTCCTTCATAGATAAACGTGTAAAAACGTCAAGTAACGTTCTTCTTAAAGGGGTAAATGTTCCCGTTTGTACATACACCCACGTTTATTCTTAATGAGACGTTAAATGCTGTAATTACTCTTGATATGACAGCGTTAACTAGGTTATTGTGGTGCCGTATTAATTTTGTGTATACCTCATACAATATCTACTAGACAAATTGTTCTTGATTTATTCATAAAAGATAGAAATACAACATGAAGTCACTTTAAAGTTAAAACGTAAAACGTAACCCACGACTTTAGTGAGCATAAAGGACGAGGCACAGTTACGTCACAAACATCACAAAACGCATGCATTATTTGTTATTCATTAGATATTAGACATTTTCAGCCCGAGATCAAATTATTATAAACGGATTTGAAATTTAATTTAAATAACAGCCTAGCAAAAGGCAAAAGTAAAAGTACAAAATAAGCCCTGCAAGAAATATAAGACTATTAATTAAGAGGGAGACAATTTAAGCACTGCAGAGTGAGACACATCTAATAATTGTTCAGGGCTCAGAATACTCATTTCGTTGAAGAAAAGCACATTCTTGCAACTAAATAAATCATAATTTTAATAACTATAATATAATAATTGTTTTTAGGAAATCTGCCCAGGGTGCAATTCATGCCCCTCTTTTAAGTGTCGTACTCAATATATTGGAGTTAGAACAATTGTGAAGGAATATCAAGGCTTTTTTTAGAAGAAAGACTGAGGAAAACCTCAGAAAAAACTTCAGTTTGGAATGGATTGCCGTTCTCGACGGGATTTGAACACGGGACCTCCAATAAAAATATTTTTTCCACTTAACTCTTTTTACTCTTTTGAACTATTTTCTTACTGTCGTTCTTGACCAAACAATGTTTAACAGTTTTTATTGTATTGCGTAATTGGACTTGTAAGCAACCTCGCATTCGTTTCTCTACTTCTAAGAAAAGATCTTGGTCCCGTTCATTAAAAATAGGCCTATAATTTTAAAAGGCAATTAGCTTCGAACATGGTAACGTTAATTGTTGCAAGGTCTCCCTTTTGGCTTTAAGGGAAACTTCTCTCCCCCCTCCCCACCCCTTCCCCTCTTCCCACGAGAGTTCACTTCTCTAGCCTAATTACCAGTAGGCCCACCACGCAAGATTTGCTAAGGTTCCGGACCCGAGCCGACACGGAGCATACTCTCCCCGGAGTCTCCGCTCAAATCTCTTCCTACTCTCTCACTCTCACTCTCTCTCTCACACAATCAACCGCGGCCAATGGTTTAATTACCGACGAGAACTCTTGTTTGTCTGATAAGACCCCGAAGCCCTCCGTTCACTACGTGGTGGTCATCATATATGCACGATTTTCCATGAACACCTTATAACCACACTGTTTGTAGCTTGCCAACAAATTACCACTTCCCCTTTCATTTCATCGTATGCGTGCAAGATTGAAATGTTTTGAGGGTAAAGCACAATACACCATAGAGCGCGTATCTTTATTGAGGAAGCTGTGTAATACCATCAACAAATTATTCTGCTAAGATAATATTATTATATTGCTTTAGCCTATGAGTAATGATGCGTAAAAATAACATTCTAGTATTGAATATTTATCGTTTATATTTAAAATTCTGAGTAAATTTAGCGTTTTGTAGCATCTGTTTTTGCTTCCCATCAAACTCCCAAATGTCGAGGGTTTCTTGCATTTCTAATGGGAAATTTTATCGTGGTTAATTTAAGAATCGGTGCAATTTAAGTTTTGATGCAAACAATAAGAATATAATGCAAAATAAATTCTGAAAGAGCTAGGGAAAATGTTTTTTTAAAGAAAAATTGGCATTTTATTACGATTTCAAAAACATGTTCACTGATCTTACGTCTTTTTTTTAAACGCTTGATATACGTTCCTCTAGGCCCTATTTATAGAGCTACGTAGTTTAAGAATGTTTAACATTCTAAATAGTATTGAATGCTATACATGCGGATTTGAATTGATTTAGTTTTCGTATGTTTTATGTCAGGATTAGGGGCTGCTAAGCATTCTCTTTCTCCAACCACGTTGTTCTATTGAATAATAATCGTAATATTTGACAAACAAGACTTAATTTGATGTTGGCTTTTTCTAATCACACAAGTATTGTATGAGTAAAGTACTTAAATTACTATAATCTATACAGTTAACTGAATTAGATTAAAGATCGACTGTAAGTAAGCAAAGAATGCCATTATGTAGACTATTAAAAACTTAACAAATTAATTGAATGTGTGTATTATAATGTTTACAAACATTTAGGAAATTTAATAACAATATATTGAGGTTCGCGACCCGATTCCACGTCCTCAATCCTATCGTTTAATATTGTATTGTCATTCAATAGAGTTACGAGATGATGTACAAACATCCAACTAGATATGAGAAGCGCAATTATATTTATCTTCAATTTCAATTATTATACAGACCCTAGAATATTACATGTTGTGGGCAGCTTATGCACACAAGTTAATTGCATATAAAGCGTGGGTAGCTGGACATCTGGCATAGGTTTCCCATCGCCCGTTCTGATTGGGATACTGTAACAATATCAACATCATCATCAAATCATATTCACAATAATGAAATAAGTTATAACAATAATAAGTTTAAATTGTGAATTAATGTAGTACTAATTACATAAATTATTTCATAATCGAAACTATCACAGGCCGAAATAATTGAGAATTTATAACCATTGTATAAAGACACGCGAAAAGTGTACGTGCTCGGGTTTCAGATATGCAAATAGAGTTAAACATTTAAAAAAGGAGTTCTATTTTGTAAAATTCCCATCAAAGCGTTTTAGCTTGCACGTTTGGATTGATTTAAATGTTTGGATATAGGTACAATACGAAAATTTGTTTCCAATATATTTCGTTAACAATATTCCACAAAATACAATATCAAAATCATTTTAAATTTTACCTAAAAGTACCCACAAAAGAAATAATATTGTTTCCAAAAATTAATTTCTCAACCCCTAAACTTAGTCTCGTTATGACGATATTAAAACAATAATTGTAGAGTGATATTCCAAACGGTACTAACTCATTCAGCACGCTTCACAAGCCACTTATAGTGCAGATGACACTACAAAAGTATGAAAGGCGGCTACAAAACTGTGCGGATTGATACTATGCCAGACTTTTTACCAAAATTGACTTAATTCCGTTTGGAATGTCTCTCTTCAATTATGTAAAATATGTACTTGTATGCATATCATGTATTATGTGATTTTAACATTTGTTATGCTTCGGTATTTGTTTAATATCCTATGTGTATCGTGTACATGTCAATGGAATAAAATAAATACTGTTTTAAACATGCGGCCATAGTGTGTTACGACGGTGCTGCCACGGGTGGCAACTGCAAACTACAGTGATACAGCCTATTAAACTATATCTTGTGCCATCTAATTAAATAATTCTAATGGAATGAAGAAACTACATGGATAAGTTTCCGTAGTTGTACATTGGCGCGGTCGACGAAGTTCTCTCTAGAACCGCCAAGAGTGCAGCACCTGTCAGCCCGATCTTTGTTCACGCACAACTCCTCATAATGTCCTCATGATTTATTCCGTTCATCCTATTCTCTTCGGCATGTATTACGAAATGAAGAGAATGATAGAAAAGTGGAAATAATCCTGCAACCTCTACACCGCTTTCATACAATTGAAAGTATGAAAGGGGTTGCAAGAGAGAAGTGGTAAGTTAGATGTAAAACAAAACTTTGCGAAACGAAAATCAAAAATCCTTTTAAATATCGTCTCGCCTTCTAGAGAGTTTTACACCAAAAAACAGCTTATCCTCTTAACTTGACCTAGATGCGACTTAACTCTGCTTATAAACATACAAAATACACTTGACTTGTCGCTTATTGCGATTTCTCATTTCACGAACAGATTAAGAAAACGCCGGTATTCTCCAAAAGTTGCTCTAATCGGCTTACCAACTTGAGACTTGGTTAAATGTGCTTCCTTAGCCACTTTCTCGCTGACCGATGTAATGTACAATCACGCTAGAAACAAGGTAAGCTTTACACGAAAACACGACGTTCTTTGAATAATGCAACAAGAAATTGTCAGCAATGTAGTATTTAAGGTATATTTAGCAATCAAGCTACATCTTTTACTTGAAAGTAGGTCTGCATACGACGACGGAGAACAAAATCGCTATGTTCGTCCGTCTGGGTGTGTCACGTCCCACGGTAAAAACCGAAAAAGACCACCGATTGGCATGTGTTTTTGGTTTGGTTATTTATTTATTTATTTATTTATTTATTTATTTATTTATTTATTATTATTTATTAATACATAAATAAACAAAATTGACGTCTATCCTATTTAGTTAAAAAAAAACTGATTGGATGAGAGAAGCGAAGACCTCAATTTCACTGATCCCCAAAATCATTAGCTCGGGTGTTTTTGTTTGTTTGTTTGTTAGTTCGCTCTCTACCGGGCAAACGGCATATGCGATCTTGATGAAAATTGTAGAGGACCTTCGAAATCTCTTAACTTAGGCCTGCCACGTTTTTGGGTACAATCGAAGAAATATTTCTTATGAATATCGTACTTTTACTTTTTTTTTACGATTTTGAATGCTATATTTTCGTGATATTAAGCTTTAACAGTTTGTGCAAACGCTACTCCGATCTTGATAAAACTTTTTAACCAACTGGGAAAATGGGAACGTTTTAAATCACTGAATTTTTATGTTTTATCTTAATTTTAACGACAATCGAAGAAATATTTATCATAGTAATCGTGCTTTGACGATTTTTTCTCGGTTTTTAATGCAATATTTTCGATATTTTTGGGCCGATTCTGACCAAACGGGTGGGGCTACAACGTTCATATTTTACATTGACATTAAGGTAATGGTGATGTAGTGCCTTCTGAACCAAAAAGTTGAAAAAGTTGGCTAGAATTCATAGAAATAAAGGTATTAATGAAAGCCTTTTACAGGTGTAATTAACAAGTAAAAACATAGTAATCATAGAACAGAAATATTTTTTATAAAATAGCTCATCCATCAACGCGACTGGAAAAAGGGTTCGCGAAGCGCCCTAGTTTACAAAAAGACATCACCCTTCTACAAGGATGCCACATAATTTGGTGACGATTGGGGTCAGATGAGTGTGGCAGCCCCATCTACGAGTGGTGTTTTTGTTAACCCGGCACCTCCACCAAGGAGGATTTTATTTCTGTATCCAATATGTTGATTAAAGTAGTTTCGCTACCTATTTTCGGTACTCCAGTGCCCGGGCTTGTTTAAAATAAGAAAGTAAATGTCCCATTAGTTGCGTGTTTACCTAGTAATGAATGGTGCACCGGCGAAACGTAACGCTTAATTTCGATTCGCCCCATGATGAGAGCTCGTACATATCATAGTTTATGTTTTAATTAAATTATTAATTAATTAATAACAAACTAGCATGTGCTGCAATACAACACAGCGCGCATGGCCTAAGGGATGGGAACTATATGGATGCAATCTATGGCAGTTGGCGGACACAAAAACAACGACACAGGGAAACTAGTTTACTTGAACTAGGGCTCATCAAAGTTCAAATAATCATGCGTAACGAACGGTCTGGAGCCAAACATCTAAAGAGAAGTAATACTGCAGTATCACTGATTATATTATACACTGCCTCCTAGATGCTCGTCGTGGCTCCTCGTTCCCTGCCTGTCCACGCAACAGGTTTTGATTGTTGAAGACAATTCGCACTTTTTTTCCCACAGCGCTAGTTACCGTCCCCAAGAGCTTTCTTTTGTTTTCGTTGTTTACATACGATCTGCATACGACTGAAATGTCATCATCCCTGAGTTGAGCTGTATTTCTCTTCATAATAGACAATGGTGCGTGCAAGAAGTTGTATGATACCGGGATGCCATTATCTAAAACAAGTAGGCCTTTCTTTGCATGAACTACAGGGAAATAAGGAAATTGTGCCACCCAGGCCCCCCCCCAGACTCCCCCTTACCACGTGCTACTGCTTGATGGAGAGTAATATTGTTTAGCTCGTGGCCTGGTCAAGACTAGGGCCCGAGTAGGCTACCTAAGCCTATTGATTTTTAATCTGATTAGGAATAGGAGCATAGGCCCTATAAATAAAAATTACATGCCTATTACATTAGCCCTTGCCTTATATTATCAAACACCAAAGTTATCAATATCTACTTTTTGTTTAACTACCAGCATAATATAACACAAATTGTATATTACTATTTTGCAAACCATGATAAGTGATGTACGTATACAAAATACGATCTAAAACATTCAATTTAGTTGGATTCAACAGTAAAATACTTGAAAGACGACATTTAAATGTGATAACATCAAAACAAAAGAAAGCTCTTGGGGACGGTAACTAGCGCTGTGGACAACAATAACACTGTGCGCGTGGACAGGCAGGGAACGAGGAGCCACGACCAGCATCTAGGAGGCAGTGATATTATATATTTAGTTAATTTTTAGTTAGTTGTTAAGAAAGGAATCACGCATAATCGTTATCCCTCACTGATTCTCTTGAACAATTTAAGATCGCTATGCGTGTGTTGATTTGTAAAAATAAATAATAAAACAAAACAGTGTTTAAAAATTAACATATAAATACATTTTGAAAGGGTTGTGAGGAGATGTGAGGAGAATGTCCAAGGGTTGTTTATGAGGACTCCATCCCTTGCATACGCATTAACGTGACTGGAGAAAACTTATACTTTTAGTCAGGATTGCCGGTGGCTGCGGTGTCATTAGGCATGTACCCCGGACCTCCCGAATCAGTCGAGTATCACGCATTGCGTTTCACTGCTTGGATCTGTAGCTCAAATAATATTTACCATAAAACAATAATTTTGGGATTAATTCATCAACGTGACAGAATCTGTTTCAAAGCAGTTGTCAAAAGGGTTAATTATGCATGATATCTATGATAGATAATAATTATCTACAACATGATAAATAAACCTACCAAAAAAGGAATGCAGGGGTATACAAAAATAGAGGGTTTCTCACGCGAATAAGCCAACTTTGCTTCATGTTTTGCGTTCCAGATTGCCCCCCACCCCCCACCCCCCACCCTCTCCGACAACTTCAGGCATGAACCGAGAAGCCATCTTAATCTCGTACTTGACACGAGCTTGACTCTCACCGAACAAACCTCAATCAACTTAATCGAAATTTACATCGAGACTTCTTTAATCGGCTCGATTAAGAGATCGAATTTCCTCGGAGTTCAACAATAATATCTCATTTCTTAACTTTCCAATTACATGACTCATCGAGTGTTTGCTTGGTAGGGAATTGCAGGAAGCGCATGTGCGATTAAATAAGCTCGCGTAGGCCCCACTGCCGTTTCCAATTTCCGTAGTGTACACCTTGGTTCTCCTATGGGCGCCGTAAAGCTGTCAGGCGTAGGGAATGAATTAGAAGCCTAGTGGGATACGTATAGCTATCTCAGAAGCAAGTGGGAAGACTGATGCTCGGGGAAATGTGGATTGTGGGAACGGGACGGGAACAAAGAGAGCGAGAGGGGGGAGGGTACGTCGATCTACGCGCAACATCTTGTTGTCTAATCTAATGGGAGACGTACGCTTACTATATCGAGAAGATTCTCACATAAGTAGAGTTTAAAGGGGTATTCACCTTATAAACTCAAAAAATATGTTTCATTCAGGCAATTTAGAAATTAACAGAAACATTATTGGGTCCACCATGACCCAAAATATTTTTGTCAAACTTGGTATTTTTGAGCTAGGTCCCTACGGCAAAAATCTTCCA
This sequence comes from Sweltsa coloradensis, assembly GCA_024449915.1. Classification (NCBI taxonomy): domain Eukaryota; kingdom Metazoa; phylum Arthropoda; class Insecta; order Plecoptera; family Chloroperlidae; genus Sweltsa; species Sweltsa coloradensis. Next base: position 167,179 of record JAMZAV010002558.1, read on the forward strand.
TAAGAAATAACATGGGGACGATATTTATGCCTCGTGACCTTGGAGGATTTTCATCCAAAAAAATATTGGCCATTATTGACGTACTCTACAACCTTTTATGTAAATCCTATATATTTTGTTTTGTAATTTCGACAAGTGGTTCGGTCAAAATATGCTGATTACCAAGAAGGGGTGTTATTTTGGAATGCATATTTTTGCGTGTTGGAGTGTATATTTGTGCACAGTTTCAAGACACGATGTTATAAAGGGCCATGTTACATTGGTATGATGCTAGTATCTATGTGGAACAAAAAAGAAGCAGGTTGAAGCCGCTTTAAGAAATTTCCCAAAACGACCATTTTTGTAAATTTCTGGATCAAAAAATTTAAAAAAAAAGTGTAAAATCACAGTTACAAGATATAATTTTTTAGCGTTCAATTTAGTGTAGTATTATGCTATAGATTATGTCGTAAAAAATAATTTTTTTGGGGTAATAGCCCCTTTAAGATATATTTTTGAGGTCACGAAAATAGGAGTTTAATTCTGCATTGGTTTGAAATGTTTTGAAAATAAGGTGACGTGGAATTAGTGAATTCGAGATTTGTCCAAATTTTATAAACGACTTTTCAGCAGTCATCACTGTGATCAGATGTTGGTAATTCGCCGGTTTTCGTTAAACGCCGTATAGGGCTCCAAAAGGAGATAGTAAAACTTCATGTCGAGTGAATTATTTTCTCATACGATATTGTTTGAATTATTAGAAAATAAACTATCCATAAATGACGTACGATTATACAAACACAAAATTAATGTTAAAAACATAATAATTATACATTTCCTGGTCACACTTATTAAGTCCTACAATTTAAACGTGTATTCATATTTGATGGCTTATAAAATGAAACTTAAACTTATAAATACAACCGTTAGATCTTATGATAAAAATAACAATATTATATTATTATAGTTTTAGAAATAAGTGCAAACCCCAGATAAAACTAAATAGTATATATTGTGTGCAACTTATGCGAAGTTAAAATTTCAATTTCATCCAAATATTCTGTAGCAAACGGCAAACGGGAAACAGCAAGGAAAGGCGATATTGGTTAACCAAGCAGAACATAATATATAGTATAGTACTATATGAATACTGAGATTATATTCATAAAATAATCGCGTTAATACTGCCACCGTAAATCCTGACTGAAAATGTTTTCAAAAGTTGAGCCTTTTCAAAGAAATAATGTAAAAAAGTGTTGGTCAAGTTTAATCATTTGCATAACCATAATTAAATTTATATATTGATTTTGGCTGTAGTAAGTTTAATGCAAAGAATTTTAACCATTGATATTTAAAAACATAATTTCCAAATTATTAAACTTGTCTCATTGACCATTGAGTATTGCGATAACCACTGCTACGATATACATCTTTATATGTATACTTATATTTAAGCGATGCAAGTTTTTTAAATTAACAAATTCGTTTATCCATTCACATTGGTGTATTGAATGCCTTCTGTCGTAAGGCCTCTACGGACTGTATTATGGGTTTGAATCTCGTATTAGTCAGGCAATCTAAAAATCCTCCCCAATCGTAACAACAACCTCTTCTAACCGTTTTAATGGGCATCTGCGTTAATAGAGTTACGTGAAGGTAAAAGACAAACATAAAATAACAACAGTGAGTTGTAAAAAATGAAACTATATAACAGGTAGTAACGTTATAAATATAAATCATTGGACTTTTTCACTGTTAGTTAACAAAATATTTATTTTAATGTGATATTTCGATTTCTTTACAGAAATCTTTATCAAACAAAATTAACAATTAAAAAACCACAACAGACAGGACAAAAAACATTTCACAAAATATTATAAATATGGCTGTGCATTAATACCAAATTATTAACAAAAAAGTTTATTATGAATAAAAATAAAAACAAAAAACAGAACATTAAATTGACAAGTTGGACAGTTATTGATGTATGAAATAAAGCTATTGATCTAGTGATGAAATTGATGGACAGAAACTTTTCCAAATGGCTGGATAATTAACACTAGGCACACTGATTGTATTGGCCACACATGAAATCAAACCAGCTTCCTTAATTTTCCGTGTTGTGGCATTAGACTCATGTGCAAGGATTGAAGCGTCTTCCCAATTAATATGATGATTTTCATAAACATGTTCTGCGAGTTTTGAAGTATCAATCTTATGTTGTTTCACATTGTTCTTGTGTTCTTTTATTCTTACCATCAAAGGTCTCTTGGTTTCACCAATGTATCTAGCATCACATTCGCAAGGTATAGAATAAATAACACCCTTAGATGACTGAACCTCATCCCTAGGTTTAGTCTTGGTGAGAATGCTGCGCAACGTATTAGACGAACTAAAAACAACTCTTATGCCATACGGAGCTAAAATGCGTTTGATCTTTTCTGAAAGATTCGGGTAGTATCCAATGCAGACCGTTTTTTATTAATCCTAGGTTTAACCTAATATTTAATAAATAATTAATAATAATTATAATTAATTAATTTAATAAAGGAAAGCTACCGTCATCATGGATAAAACTATTATGTGGACAAATTCAGCCTAATACTAAAAAATGAATCACAGTATCAAGTTATGAAGAAGAATCCTACATCTGCATATGAAACACAAGTATATCACATGCTCAAGAAATATGATCTCATTTAACAGCACATTTCTCTTAAGGTAAGATCTCATTTAACACCACATTTCTCCAAAAACCCACATGCTTATGGGTAGCCGAAAATACATAAGGAGGGCTTAACATTAAGGCCCAAATTGTGAGTTCAATGGGATCACCTTTTAGTCTATTATCTAAATTTCTTTTAAATATCTTGAAACCTCTGACTCATAACATTAAATCAGCTGTCTTAAATTCAAAGGAGCTTGTAGATCAGTTGAGAGAAGTTCCATTTAGTGAACAAGTCTAGATTGTTGAGTTTTGATGTTGTAAATTTGTTTTCTAGTGTACCTGTCAAGGAAGTTCTTTCACTTGTAAAAAACAAATTATTAACTGATTGTTCAACTACAGTCTAGAACTTCTCTATCTGTAGATGCAATAATGGAGCTTTTGCAGTTAATTCTCATGTCTTGCTATTTTGAATTTGATAAAGTCGTCTATCATCAACTAGATGGTCTAGCTATGGGCAGTTGTTTGTCACCTTTACTTGCGGATATATACATGGATTCTCTTGAAACAGACGTTCTCGCACAGTCATCGCTTAAACCAGATTTGTGGTTGAGGTATGTTTGATGACATAATTTGTATTCATTGTGAAAGATCAAGACAAGGTAGATAAGTTATTATCAGATCTTAATTCCTACCATCCTAAGATGAAGTTCACGTTTGAAGAGGAGAAGGATGGCGGTCTACCGTTTTTAGATGTATTCGTCAAGAAAGATTTAGATTCGTTTTCTACATCTGTGGTACAGGAAACCAACACACACCGATCAATATTTGAATGCCAATTCAAATCATCCTTCACATGTTAAAGAAGGTATGGTTAAATGTTTGGTTTCTCGCGCACAACTGATCTGTTCAACTCCCACAAGCCTAAAAATTGAACTGGAAAAAATATTTGGTGCTATGAAGAATAACGGATACTCAAATGACTGGTTAAAAAAGACTATTTTTTCCACAAGATATCATCAAACCTGACATGAGTAAAGATATTGAGGTGGTTAAACCTAGGATTTATAAAACGGTCTGCATTGGATACTACCCGAATCTTTCAGAAAAGATCAAACGCATTTTAGCTCCGTGTGGCATAAGAGTTGTTTTAAGTTCGTCTAATACGTTGCGCAGCATTCTCACCAAGACTAAACCTAGGGATGAGGTTCAGTCATCTAAGGGTGTTATTTATTCTATAACCTTGCGAATGTGATGCTAGATACATTGGTGAAACCAAGAGACCTTTGATGGTAAGAATAAAAGAACACAAGAACAATGTGAAACAACATAAGATTGATACTTCAAAACTCGCAGAACATGTTTATGAAAATCATCATCATATTAATTGGGAAGACGCTTCAATCCTTGCACATGAGTCTAATGCCACAACACGGAAAATTAAGGAAGCTGGTTTGATTTCATGTGTGGCCAATACAATCAGTGTGCCTAGTGTTAATTATCCAGCCATTTGGAAAAGTTTCTGTCCATCAATTTCATCACTAGATCAATAGCTTTATTTCATACATCAATAACTGTCCAACTTGTCAATTTAATGTTCTGTTTTTTGGTTTTTTATTTTTATTCATAATAAACTTTTTTGTTAATAATTTGGTATTAATGCACAGCCATATTTATAATATTTTGTGAAATGTTTTTTGTCCTGTCTGTTGTGGTTTTTTAATTGTTAATTTTGTTTGATAAGATTTCTGTAAAGAAATCGAAATATTACATTAAAATAAATATTTTGTTAACTAACAGTGAAAAAGTCCAATGATTTATATTTATAACAGTGAGTTGGTAGTGTTGTCTATTGACACTGTAATCCCTTCTCTTTGTATCTCGCTTCCTCTATTTCCTCTACACCCAGAGCTATACGCCATAATACAGGCAATATTCGGATGATCAATTAATGGCAGCCATGATAGAAGAGATTGCGGTAATATGAGTTAGGAAGACTACAGGTCATTTAGTTAATGCCGAAATTTGAGTATGAATGATTCACAGCAGGCAGGCATTATATATATTCTCCAATTTTCACGCTCAGTTCTCGCTGGAAATGATAATTTATGCACTGCCTATTGAAGTTGTTAAATGGCCCATCAACGAATAAGTTACTTACGTCATTCGCAGGTTATACAAATCGTTTTTGTGTGTGAAGAACTATAGCGCGTGATATGCGAAGAGATATGATAAAGCAACACCATGTGACGAAAACCTATTAATGTGCATCTTATGCAAGTTCGGGTAGGCTTACTAGGCCGCTTCGCGAACGCTTTTTCCAGTCGCATTGATGGATGAGCTTTTTAAAAAATATTTCTGTCCAATGATTACGTTTTAAGTGGGATCTCATTACTTTTTCTACAGTTACTAGATATTACTTTTTAATTATACACCTGTAAAAGGCTTATATATCTCATAAAAAAACGAAATAAAATCGTAAAAGTACGATAATCATAAGAAATATTTGATCGATTGTACCCAAAAACATGGCAAGTCTAAGTTCAGAGATTTCGAAGGTCCCCTCAAATGTTCATCAAGATCGCATATGCCGTTTGCCCGGTAGAGCGCAAACAAACAGACAAATATACAAAAAAAAACACCCAAGCTAATTTTTTTTGGGGGGGGGTCGGTGAAATTGAAGTCTTCGCTTCGCTCATCCAACAATGCACGCACCTTGCTATTGTTGTCCTTAAACTTACATAATTACATCACTACTCGACCAGAAATATCTTAAAACTCGACACATATAGATATAAGAAGAGAGAGTGGATGAAGGTTTTCTATGACCGAAATAATATTATATAATGGTTTTCGGGACATTGTGCCGCTTTAATGAGAGTTAACAAAATTAATGTACCTGAGTAATTGCGCGCTTTGACGTTTCGCAGCTGTGAGACGCATTGCCTAAATTCTAAATACTGAAGTGATGCCTGGGTTATTTAATAAAATCGTCTAATATTATCAATGGCATAATAAACTTTACGAAAATAATCACGTGTTATACAATAAAACTCAAAATTGATCACGAAAGCCTACAATATGTGTGTTTAAAATGCTAGGTTTTTGGGAGAAATGGCGTCAAGTTGATTAAGCTTCAATGCTACATGAAGCTCGCTTGATTTTGCAGAGACTGAAGGCAGTCATCATCACCTTAAAGATGTACGGCATAGCTCAGACGAAACGTCGATGAAAGAACCTCCATGTTAGGTGTCGGCTTCTAAGCCCCTGTCTCCTATAAGCCCCTGGACCTTTTTTTGGCTTCTAAGCCCCTGTGACCGACGGATGTGCTACACGTTGCGAAGCGGGGCTAAGAAGTCAAACCGGTCCGGGCTTTAGAAGACTAAAAGTCTTCTTAGGCCCTGTCTCCTAACGCCCGCACGATGTTTTTGTTCGGTCGCACACGTTGCAAAGCGGGCTGTACTTTGCTCGAGGTGAAACCATAAATTCCCAAATGTTGGTGGTGGGTGGGGGTGGGGGGATAAAAATAAATCATGACTTTAAAGCGAAAGTTAGCAATATTTGATTGATTGGATATTGCTTATACGTCTCATTCGACTCGAAAATGTTGCAATTAAATCATGTAGGCATTGCAAAAGCACTGTTTTAATATGCATTTATTTTATTGTGACAATTTATTCATAGTTGAATGTTGATAAAGAATTTGTTTTGGGAGAACTAACACCATAGTTTTCATTACTTAACAGTAACTGTGTAGCTGCGTGGGTAGACCCCAAATACACATAAATGTGTTATCAGCAATTTCACAAAGTTGTACTCAGTAATCACAAGCAATGGTTTATGGCTACAGGAATAAGAACGTGTCAAGCATAAAATCAGTCCAATTCCCTCTCAATAAGTCGGTATAACGTACTACAACTACAACAACATACAACGTTCGAATGGAATCAATCAACTAAATGAGCGAGCGTAGCGAGCGTCTCCACTTGACTCTTATGGCTCGAATGTCTGTTTTTTTTTCTGTTACTGCTTCGGTACAGGTCGCACCGTTTCTCTGATCGACCTGAAATTTTGCACACATGTACGTACCACCTAGGCGGGTTGCTGTATAGTTTTGTGGCAAAATCTTTCAAAAAGTTAAAAAGTTACATTAAAGTTAATCGAAAGTTTTTTTTAAAACTAAACGGCGACAAAATCTGAGGTGGCCAAATCATTTAGAATGTCCGTCCGATCACGAATATGTTATTTTTATTTTGATCCGATAAGTAGTGTTGATGGAAATTACATTATAACAAAGTCCCGTTACCATGGCAACGGAAAGTCGCTCAGCTTTTTTGGCTCATGATAGCGGTCGAACGGAGGCTCGGATCGAGTTGAAATTTTTTAAACCATCCGCAAGTTTCGCCCCCCGGGTTTTTGAAGGGCCTTTAATTTTTTGGGGAAAAAATGGGTTCAAAAATTTTATAAATTTACTTTAAAAATTTAAATCTAAATTTTTTTTTTTAAACAAAAGGCGAAAAAATCTGAGGGGGCCAAATCATTTAAAAATGCCCGGGTCCTCACGAATATTTAATTTTTTTTGGGGGATCCTTTAAGGGTAGGGGTAAAATAAAAATTATTTTTTTAAACAAAAGAAAACGTTACCAGGGCAACGAAAATTTCGCCCCAAAAATTTCTGGCCCACTATGTCTGCCCTAGAGTAATAAAGGTTTTTAAAAATATTTTTCCCCAAAAGGAAATGATGTAAAAGGTCCTCTAGATGGCGGGGATTTTTCCATTCTCCCCATTTTAAAAATTTTTTTCAGCTAAATCGGTAAACCCCTTTAAAAGACTTATTGGTATGTAACATTATGGAAATTTCGTACTCGGGTCGTGTTTCACGTACCTTGGCTGCTTTAACCCAAAGCGGGCCAAAAAGCATTTTCCTATAAAAAATAGTATCATGCCGCAAATTCATTAGGGGAGCGAAGCAAGCGTTCCGCTTTTACTCTTATTGGGTCCCAATGTCCCGTTTTTTTTTTTTTTTTTTCTGTTTTCTGCTTTTGGTTTCAGGGCGCAAACCCTTTCTCTGATCGGGCCTGAAAATTTTTCACCCTGTAATACCCCTTGGCGGGTTTTTCTGTATAGTTTTTGAACTTTTCCCATCGTTGGTTATAAAAAAAAAACAAAAAATAAAAAAAAAAAAAAAAAATTCCGATCCCTTTAAAATTTTTGGGAGGGTCAATAAGTACATTCTCTCCTTTTTTAAAAAATTTTCAGCTAAATCGGTTTAAGACCTAAAAACCCTTTTTGTATGTAAAAATTATGGGGAAAAAGTCGTACTCGGGTGGGTGTTTCACGTACCGGTTTCTCGTCAAAAACGCACCGGGGCTTTCGTTTTCCTGTAAAAAATTGGGGGAGCGTGCGAAACGTCTCCAAATTGACTCTTATGGGTGAATGTCCCCGTTTTTTTTTTTTTTTTTTTTTCCCGTTTTCTGCTTTGTACAGGGCGCAAACCCTTTCTCTGTCGACCTGAAATTTTTTTACACATGTTTCATACCACCCAGGGGGGTTGCTGTTTTAGTTTTTTTAACAAAAACCGATTGTTTTGGGTTAAAAAAAAAAAAAATAAAAAAAAAATAAAAAAGTTTTCCCATCGTTATAAAATTTTTCAGGAAAAATTTTACAACATTCTCTCCTATTTTAAAAATTTTTT